>QAOA01000773.1:67727-96325 GCA_003255065.1 Cercis canadensis | reverse complement strand
TATATATATATATATATATATATATATATATATATATATATATATATATATATAACAGTGCAATGTCGTTGGTGCAATATATTATTATAGATTCATTATATTTCCATAACCAAATTTGTTGTAACTTAATTAAAATGAAAAAAACTTGATAGACTAAAATATTCTTAATCAATTATGTAGGAAACTAACAAAATAATGATGTTAAAATATTAACAACATTTTTTTTCTTTATTTATTAAACGTGTATTTTTAACTTCTGCATTTGCAATCAAGATGATTTGAATTAGGGGAAGGGGTGAGGAGGTATAGAGACCATCCTTATAACTAGGAACATGCTTAATTGAACTAGAGCTCTTCTTGAATTATAATTTGTTTATTTGGTTAATTTGTATTATTGGGGTTGATTAATATGTAAGTTGATACTTTAATTTATTATTTATGTTATAATTATGATTTTACATTGATCAATTAGTTAGTTGGCATTTTTTAAAAGGTGAACACCATGCTACACCCCCCCTCTTAGTTGGTTGGGTTCAAGTGAGATCCACCAAGTGATTTTGGTGTCATTTTGAATATCTCGAAAAACTGAGTCATCCAATATGTGTAAGGAAACAACTTTTTTAAGTTTATTTTTTGACATATATATTTTTTTTAGGTTTCTTAGATACTTTTAGTATTTATGTAATATGTCAATATTACATAAAAATGACCAATAAATGAATGATATATGTACAAATTAACTATTTTTAAGTTTGTTTAAAAAATAAAATAAATTATATTTTATATTTAATAAAATATAAAAATTATATAAGCTTGTCACATCAGTGTAGTATGACATACTCATATGGTATCATAGAATCCCTGTTTTTTTTTTTTTATATTTATATTATGATGTTATTATATTTTATAAGGAACTATGTGTTTTAGCACATATTTGGTGATTTAGTTTTTCGAGATTTCGCAATGACACCAAAATCACACTGTAAGTCCCATTAGATCCCATCCAACTAAGAGAAGTGTAGAGCTACCTCACATTTTAAAAAAAAATATTTTTTATTTTTAATAATTAATATAAATGTAAAATATAACAAAAATCATGCTAGCACACTAGCCTGATTTCCAAAAAAGGGCTGAACTAGGGCTTTCATTTTCAAGCGTATATTAAAATCCAACCTTTTATTCCGACTTAACCCATATAAAAATCGAGCTTTATCGGCCCCAAAATACTTCTTTCAAATTAAAGGAAATTTTCACGATCAAAACCCCCCAAACTGTGAAACTTGGAAAATACACAATTTGAAACCCTAGATTTTCAAATGTTTTTCGGAAACCTGATTTTCTATTTTTTTCTCCTTTTCTTGGCTTTTCCCCAAATGTTATTCAACGTTTCTTGATGTAAGCATGTCACTACTTAGAGCTGAAGAACTGGTTCTTTTTTTTTGCCAATTAGCTGAAGAGCTGGTTGAATGCCACCAGCAATGGGCACTAATTACTCTATCTGGGTTTGAGCTCAAGTCCTTACAGTGAAAATGAAGGAAAACTGAGACAACCTAGGGTTTTGTCCTTAATTTCATTTCATTTATTTATTTTATTTCATCAAGTCTATCAACACTACTCGAGAGTCATTTTATACTAAGTTTGGAAGTAATTCCATTTTTCTCCTCCTTTGCCAAGTATTATTGGCTAGCTAGTAGGATAAAATGTTAAAAATCAGATTAATGGTTAAGTGATATCGTGAAGTTCACAAGAGCTAAGTTTGTTAACATTTTGGATACCAAGATAAAGGATACATTTCAGAGGTTTTGCAAATAGAGGTTTTGATGGGTTGTGTTGCTGTTATTCTTAATAGGTTTTTTTATTTGAAAAAGAAATGCTAGGTCTACTGATGTTATGAAAGAACAATTGTAAAATGGTTACTTGAATGCATTACCATATATAGCAAAATGAAGGGTTGGGAGTAGACATTTATCTCCAACCCTCATTTGAAATAAACTATTTTTTTATATTACATATAGCTCCCAATTTTTTTTTATTGTTTCTCTCATCTTCCCCATTCTTCTTTGCCGAAACTAGATATTCGTTTTTGTAAGCTTCTATAAAATCCCCAAACCCATACGAAAAAGGAAGAGCATTATGGAGCCTTTACCTATGATATTTTCCGCCAATATATATAAGACTATAGGAGAAGCTGCCTTGCCAAGACGTCACTTTTTTAAGTTCACATTAATCACAGGTAGCTTAATATTGAGCCGGTGATGCCGTAATCATTCATCATATGTTGCATACTTAGAAAAGTCAGAAAGCCTATCGAGCCAAATGGGGCAGCATCCAAGACGGCACGAGAGTGGTGCTGCAAGGACGAGTTTGAACTTCAGCAACTTCATCCAGCGATCCTCTTGCATGGAAAGTCCCACTGCACCGTTTGACACTTTCTTATAATCTCAAACAATAAGTTCTGTATGGTAAAGATATAATTTATCCAGCATGGCTTTGGGGGCAGGTTTGGCATAATTCACTTTATGTAGATTTCTTCTCATGAGTTTAGATACATATATATGCTTAACACACTTTCCATTTCTAGATATAGAGAGAAAATGTGAGAGAACACTTGTATAATTTGAAAGTAATACTCTCCTATACACATAAAAGTGTAAGACCTACGTGCGTCTCATACTTTTCTTTTGTGTGGGTTCCGCACTTTTATCAGACATGTTCATATGTATGAACTTCCATACATCTCTTCAGGTTATATATTTGACATTTGGACAACATTATCATCACACTGGTTTATGGTCCAAATGCTTACATGAATATTTCCAATACTAATATTTTGAAAAAGGTTATGGCTGCTTAGTTTGATATTTTGGTTTTGTATCAGTTAAAATCGGCTGTCCAAGATCTAACTATTAAAGATGTTCCTTCTCTACAACATGTGCTAAGAAGAGAGACAAGATAAATACCCGAGTGTTAGAGAAGGAACTAGCATTTGTGGTGTTTGTAGCTGTGGAGGAGGTAAGTTGAAAGTGGATGAGTTTTGGCCTAGGGTTTCCTGCCCCCATTGTGGATGTGCAGTCGGTGTCTTCTCTTTCTCCTTCACCTATATTGTCATAAATGAAATAGAAGTCATTTTTTCCCCCTCCAAAATACTATTTAGAATGAAGTATTGTTAGTTGCATATGTGGCTTCTACCTTCTTTTCTAGCACCATGTTTTGCTCCTGCAATGCCTTTGCCTGTCATTTGTACAGCACACAGTTAATTTTACATTCCTAACTGTCATCATGCAATAAACCTTTTTCCTCTTGTTAGAAAATTAATTGCACTTCACAAGCAGAAGTTAATTATTTAAACTCCAGTAGCCGAAAAAAAAGTCCCTTCTTCAAGGAGGAGTGAGAAAATTAAAACCAACTTGTTACATGGCTTTGATACAAGATGTCTTTATTATTGGTCAGTTAACATCAAATTTAACTTCAAACTAGTATATTAAAAACATTCTGCTTCAAGAGATCTTTTATTTTCTCTGTTATTTAATTCCACAACAATTTCCTATCTTAAATCCTCTTTTAAAAGCTATGAACTGGCCAATGTGTTCCCACACCCCCGTGAAACAGTTTGCTTACCTTTTTCTGCAGCTCCGAGACAGATTCATGCATAAGTTGGTTCTGCATAAATCATTTTGACTGGTGAATTAAAGATAAATCAAAACAAAATAAATGTCATAAACAGTAATTTAATTATCAGAATATGTTTGTTCTCTTATTTTGTTAATTTGTTCTTATTTCTTGTAGATTATCAAGTTATCTTCACCTTTCTTGTTCGAACACGCTTTAGAGCATTATCGAGCTGCTGCTCCAAATTCATGAGCTCTCTAAAACTCAAGCGATCCAGATCACCTCCCTCCATGTTCCTAAATGAAGATGATATAAGTTATATATCATTCTTTTCATAATACTGTTGATTATGAAGCATGTAATCACCTACAGCTAGCCATCTCAAGGGTCTGAGATCCAAATATCCAATTAAGTAGATGATTGGTACGAAAATTATCATGAGCAAATAAATATATTGCTCAAGTTCTTAACGTTTGTAGATTTTTTTTATTCTTTAGCTCTGTTTGTTTTGATATAAATAGTTTGAAGATTTTTTTTTTCCTTAAAAAAAAAAATCTTAGGCAAAATTTATTTTATTTTTTTGCAGAAACCACTTCTATCAAAATAGAGATCCTTTGAGAAGTTTTTCAAGAAAATTTCAAATAGTATTGTCTAGAAAAGAAATCTATATATATATATATAGAAGAAAATGATGGTCAGACTTATTTTCAGTATGTATACGTTGAAAGAGTATTCTGTAAACAACCACGCCAAGTGGCATGGCATTAAGTATTTGAAAGGCTGTCTTCATAGTTGAGCATAATTGTAAATTTTTCCTTGAAAACTCAAGTCAATACCTGATGTTCCTCTGCAAGACTTGAATTCTAGTTGTGAGCTTGGAGAATTCGAAGGACATGTTTCCCTAAATAACATTTAGGAAAGAGTTTTAAGTAGAATACAATCAGATGCTTTTCAATTCTTACTCATAAGACTTAAATGGAGAGATAAAATCACATTCATCGTGTACATAATTCATATCCCACATCCCACTCAATAAACTCATGTTGACCAATATGTAATTTGGTTTAAACCAGTGTAAGGTAAACTTGGAAACTAAATTGACCCCAGTTTAAAAAAAAAAAAAGTGTTTGTGGGCCAGCACATAGTGTTTGTTAAATCACTACTCATACAAATATGCAGGTGTAAGAATGATGTAAGAATGAGTAATTTTCTCTCTAAGATGTGAATAGAAATTATGTTTCTATGAAGTACCTGTGATTCAGTGTTATCTGTGGCAAGTTGTTCAGTATGTGACTGTCTCTCGTATTTTTCCAGGATGGTATCCATACTGTTCCAATAATAAAAATGGAAACTTGAATACTTATAAGTTTAATATATATATATATTCAGTAAACTCTGAATCGTAGGGGTCTTGCAGTGAAAAATCAAATGCATTCAGTTAAAAATACATTCAACGAGCAAGGAAACTAGAGAAAAAAAATGTTAGTGGACAAATGTCAATAATATATGCCAAATATCAAAAGCTTATAACCAACTACATTATTCTTAGATTATTATTATTTTTTTAATATAAGAAGAAATTTTATTAGAATAATAGAGATAAATAAGGATGAGAAATCCTCCTTACAAAGCAACAAGAACGGAAAAGCAAATAGAAACAAAAGACATTAGCACTAAAGAGCTATTTAATCCCTCTACACAATCTCATTGCATGTCTACTGCCGAGAATCCTTGAAAGAATTCATGCGCTGAACACCAAAAAGGGGCCCTCAACACAATCATATCCTAAGACAATCCTATTCTTAAAATATTTTTTGAAAGCAACTTTAGAAGTAACTTGTCAAAGAAGCAACAATGTGATGCGTTTACCCTAAATCCAATTGAATGCAAAGAGAACCTGATTGAGCTTTGGTCAACATACTGCATGTAATCTAAAATGATTTTGATAGCCTATTTACCATTTCCTGAAGTTTGGGCTATAAGATTCCGGGCTTATAATGTGAGAGTCTATGATGTAAGTGATATAATTAGGGCTAGGATGTTTATGAGAAATGAGAACTGAGCACTACCAGATATAATTCATATTTCTCACTGATCTATTACTAGAGTTGGCTGAAATGGATAAATACGAATTACATCTGCTATACTCTCATCATAGCCAGTCCATATTACAGTCTTATATATTCTTGATCTGAATAAATGCTTTCTTACACAATAAATAAAATGGAGGAAGAAAGAGAATAGCGACATAAGTAATTTTTGGGGATTATAAGGTAAGAGAATGAACAAGGTATAGATTGTGAAAGATAAAAGACGTGTAAAGTGACCATCTACAGCTATATACTAAATTGGAGAATACTTAAGTTATCAGTTAATGGATATCAAGGAGACAAAGAGAAGAAAAATATCCAAATATGAATTTTGGGCAGCACTTAGACTGTCAGAAGGGAGGTTCAACTATGAACTTTGAGGGAATTGCAACATGTTTGCCAACTTAGGAGTCGGCGCCAACAGGCCATTCATCAAAATATTATTTCACAAAATGATAGTCACAAAAATATTTATGGGAACAAAATAAGTTTTGTAGCTAAAAGAGAAAGTACAATTCTATTAATTAACTTTTAGATGCATGGCAATTTATAAGTTTTTTTTTCTTTGTTATACAACAGCTATAAACCTATAACATTCAAATTTTATATATAGTATGTAATTTTTGAAAAATATAAACTTCGAATTATACTGCTATAAGCTTATAAGATATTCATCCCTCTATTATTCATTTTCTTTAGATTTAATAAGTGATAAATTCGTGAAACATTCAGAAAATGAACTTCATGATTAAATTCAATAGTAAAATAGAATTAAATTAGTAAAATTAACATAATTTATATAGCATATTGTCCATTTATTACAGTTAAATTGCATTAATTATAACATATATTCTTACATTCTTTCAAATTTGGATTTTACACTAAGACAAGAGCAATTTGGTATTTACTTGTTGAGTAAGGAAAAACTTTCAATTGATTCCAGCGAAAAGCAATACGTATCCTATTTGTGAAGACATTTTCATATCAGTGCCTATATTTTTAGCTTTTCTGGCATTTGTTTTCAAATTTTTATTTCTGTGAAGTTTGATCCGATACATAATCCAATAAACATGTTAAGCACTTTTGTTTATTAAGTTTACATGACCTGTCACTACTTCCAAGCCTACAGCCAAGTAAGGAACACCTTTTAATTAAGGACATGTGTTGTAATATTGTGATTTAATTCATCCCCATTCTAATATAGTTTGACTGATATTTTAGTTCTCTATAATCGACTACTATAAATTTAAGGGACCTCAAAGAATTGACAATGAAGAGATTATGGCTAGATAGCAGTTTTATGTTTGAACTTTAGAGTCATAATAAACAATATATAATGATATACTAGTGTTATTTGTGCATCTGCAAACATACACCTCTATACTTCTATACATAACAATATTTGAATTTTACTAGACTCATTTAAACCTTAACTAGATTTGGGTAAACTTTTTTTATATGGCTCAAATTTTTTACATCTCTTACACTAAGTGTGCAAACATCCTTTATCGTAATGATATAAGTAAACCATTCCCAGGCTGCAATCTTTAATTTCTCAGTAATGGTGTATTACTAAATAGCCAATTTGCTATTTTGAGAAAAGCTTGCATGCAAACCATCTCTGGTCCAAAGAGTTCAGGGAGTCAATAATCAATTCAATTTGATGTCAAGAACTGATTCAATCCAAAAATTTAAGCTGTTAAGTGATGCCTTTTGCACTTTAAGCATGGACAAAGCACAAGTCCACTTAAATCTTGTGCAAAAATTTTAATTTAATTGAGAAAGTGGAGGCAGAAGGATTCGATCTNCAATCTTTAATTTCTCAGTAATGGTGTATTACTAAATAGCCAATTTGCTATTTTGAGAAAAGCTTGCATGCAAACCATCTCTGGTCCAAAGAGTTCAAGGAGTCAATAATCAATTCAATTTGATGTCAAGAACTGATTCAATCCAAAAATTTAAGCTGTTAAGTGATGCCTTTTGCACTTTAAGCATGAACAAAGCACAAGTCCACTTAAATCTTGTGCAAAAATTTTAATTTAATTGAGAAAGTGGAGGCAGAAGGATTCGATCTTCTAACCGCCTGATCAAAGAGGTTTTGATACCATGTCAATAATCGATTCAACCTAAAAGCTTAAACTTTTAAGTTGAATCGGTTCTTAACACAGATTATCAAGCCATTGCTAAGCGTATATGGGAAGAAGTCATACTTAATATTTGAATGGTTCTAACTAACATTATGCACATATTCTTAATAGAAGTGGAAACCAAGAAAGGAAATAAATGAAAATTCAAGGATCATATACAAGTTTTTAGTTAATTGCTTTTCTCTTTGAACGCAAGTACTTCCTAAGCCAAAACAAAACAAAAGTAAAGGGAAGGAACAAGCATTGTGTTAAAAGTGGATCTTTTAAATAAGCTTCAATAGACCTGTGAAATCAAGTGGTGGGGGCAAATAAACTTTTATTAATATTGTCTTCCACTCATGAATTCCACTAAGAATAAAAATATGTATTTTCCGTACATTCTGTTAATGAAATTATACTAACTTTTGACTTTTGAGTCTCCCTTCTAGCCTCATTTATTATTTAGTACGGTGTTTAGATTTTGGTATTTGAAAGGAAGAGCAGGAAAAAGACAAAGGTAGCCTAATTCTTTTTTTCATTTTCATTTTTCTTTTAAAGATAGAGTATTAGTTACCTTACCATTCATTATATTTACATCCATTATTAGAAGAGCAAATACTCAGTCGCAAATATAGAATAAATACAATGGTAAGGGATAAATCTCTGAACTACAAGACCAAGTTTGAATTTGGGCATGAGAAACTTTTTAATTTTAAGAACAATTTTTATATCACTCAACCACAAATCGTTTAATAACATGATAAAATTTTTAATTTTGAAGGCTGAATATATATAATCAATTGAGCTATTACTAGTAAACATAAACTCGTCCTAATTTGGATTGACTGCAAAGGAATTATAGGGCTCTCAGATGGGATCCATGTTTCCTCATTTAACTTAAATCTTCATCCAGGAAAGACATGAAAACTGAAGAGAATTATATGCGGCTCGTTTTCTTTTATTGTATACCAAATTTGTTTTTCCTTTTACCATCATTTTATAGTGCTCTTTTACATAGCAGCACGGATTTTATTTTGACATCTACAAACTAAGAAACACCCCACCCCCAACACACACATCAAATAGCTTAACCGATCATATTATTGCTCACAAGCTATTAAACCTCTAACACTTGTTATGACAATTTTATGCTCCTTCTTTCTATACGTATATAGATATGCTTCTGCATGCATGCATTTCCTTTAGCTAAAGTTTAAAACACCCAAAAAAGTTGTACACCGTACACGCATGTCATAAGAAGTTATTTGATAGCTCATGAGTTATGATTGATTCCAAGCCTTTACCCAAAAAAAAAAAAAAATTGATGCCAAGCCTATGTGTGTAAGTTATAGCTCTGTAAACATATTTGACATTAACAATTTTCTAACAAAGCAGTTAATACAGATAAAAAAAAAAGCAGTTAATACTAATTTCACATTCTGAAAAGTACAGTGAACATTAATATTACAATATTTTAATAAAGTACACAATCATTTCAGTATGAAATTTTATTTTACTTTACATAAAGGAAGCTTTCTTTCCAATATTGTGAGACTGTTCTTATAATTAATAAAAGAGTTATCTAATAGTGAGAAAACTAATTTAATTTTATTATATTTTCCTATCAATAAATAGAATAACAATAATAATAATAATAGTAGTACTTTCTGTCAACAAAATTGTCCTGCAGGGAATATTCTTTTGTTCAAACCAGAATACTTACTCTTTCTCAGATCTAGTCATTTTGGTTGAAGGGATTGGCTAATGGCTATGCAATACTATACCCACACCAAATATCAAACAAGAGATCAATTTCGTCCCCCTACCCTTTTATGGTATAAAATTATAAGTAGGTGGTCTCCTCTAGCCAAATGAATCAAGTAGCATAGCAATATTGATGAAACAGCCAAATACTAGGTTAGCAATCCAAGAAGAGCAACATCACCACCCCCCATATATATAATGACACAAAGCTCTAGGGCACTGTTAGTATTTAGTGATCATATGTAGAAACATACATATTTAAAGGCAAATTTGAAAAGTGCATTTATATACAGTTATATGGCAATACATATACATAATACATGGAGCTCAGCTAACTCAATATGTCACCTCATATACTTAAGCCTTCCCTTAATTAATTAATTTATTAAAAGCCATGACCAATGATAGCACTGTCTTTTCGAACAAAGAAAATTAGTGTACGAGAATAATAAGATTTACTCAACAAGACTAAACTCTCTGAGATGCTAAGCTTAGGATGGCGTGAGATGTGACTAGACCAACACTATGAGAAATCAAACTTGCTCAACGAGGACGTGGCAAAGAAAAGAGTTTGCTTATGAAGGAATACGTAAAGAGTGACGAAAAAAATCAAAGAATTTAGTTCCAAATTCTGGTTATACTGATTGAAAAGTAGAACTGACTAATATTTCAGCTTTAGTGACTTAGCTGAAAAGAAAGGAGGAAAAAAAGCAAAGAATGAAGAGAAAACTAAGAAAAACATAATCATTTTACGGATTTACATATATATATAAAAAAAAAAGTATATATTATGGGATTCAAAGCTCCAGGAAAAAGGAGTGAAGTACGGAAATAGTAGAACTGAATACTATTTCAGTTTGGGCTAAAACAAAAAGGACAGAAACCCAAAATCATTTTTGGGATTTAGCGACATAAGCAAGTATATATAGGACTCAGAAAAGGTTAAACAAAAAGGAATAGAAGAACGAAATAGTAGAAGTGAAAACTAGTTCAGTCTGGGTCAAAACAAAATGAAAGAAAAGAAAACATAAGAAAACCCAGAATTCTACAAGAAAACAGCTAATTCGCCAAAAACCGAAACCAAGCATACATAGAATTAAAAGCTCAAAGAAAAGGGAGAGAAAAACGAAATTTAGGAAAAGAAAATAAAATAAAGTAAAGAAAACAAAAGGAACCCAGAATCATTACATGGATTTAGCTACAAACCAAAGCAAATACAGATTTCAAAGCTGAAACCAAAGGGAAAGAAGAATGAAATAATAGAACTAATTCAGTTCTACAACTTCAGTTTGGGATCAAAGAAAAAGAAACAAAACAAAGCAAACCCAGAATCCTTTTAGGGAATTAGCAACCAAAACCAAACATATATATTAAAATTCAGAGCTGAAACAAAACTGAGTGAAGAAGTAAGAAGGAACCTGTTATCGGAGCTGTACTCAAAGAGTTTCCCTTTTGTGGAGAACACAATCAAAGCCACCTGAGCATCACATAGCACTGAGATTTCATGAGCCTTCTTAAGCAATCCGGTTCTTCGCTTGGAAAACGTCACTTGCCGGCTGATTTTGTTCTCGATCCGCTTCAGCTGAACCCTACCTCTCCCCATCTTCTTTCTCCTCCTACTTTTTCTTCTTACAAAGAAAAAGAAAGGAAATCACAAGAGACCAAAATAAGCAAGAAGGGAAAGAGAAGAGCGAAAGACAAAGAGAAATAACTTGGAGTGAAACCCTAAAGGTGAAACATCTCAAAGGAAGCGAGAAATAGAGATAGATAAAGGTATGAAATGCAGAAGAAATGAAGGGTATCTATATTATGGGTATTTTTCTACTTTCGTGCTTCTAATAGTTAAAATTTTTTTTGTGAGGGAAAAAGCCTTTCTGTTTGTGTATGGAAAAAGAACAGAAACACAGTTACATTAAGTCATTAACATAGGAATTCAAGAAACAGAGAGAGCCAAGAGGGAAGGAACAGACAACGTACAATGAGTTGTCGTATTTTCATTGGTTGTTGAAAACTAGGTCACAGCTCAGGACAATGCGGTGTCGAATTTTGATTGACCCAAAAAAGGAGCATGGTCGTTACGGTCTCATTTTGACAGCGCTTGGGGACAGTCCGTACAAGTGGTGGGACCTACTAATATATTAAGCTACATGGGGAATGAAAACAAGTTCCGTTGCCTTTGTTTTTGTTTGGTTTTTAGCTCTCAGCAACTGCTTTCCATTGGCTGACGGCGCCTCATGCTTTTGGTTTGCATTGCTTATTTTTAGTAAACATTACCATTTTTATCATTTTGTGTGACTAGATTTTGTTTCCTTCTTTATTTTTTTACTAATTAAAGGTGCTGATCTTTAATCCTTAACCTTATATGATCCTTGATTAAGCAAAGTTGTTATTTATCTAATTTTCCATAAATGTACAAATCTTGACTACCTATAGTGAGGAAAAGAAGACAGAAGAGGGAGTAAGGGTGAGGGTCTAAAAGGGTAAAGGTTAACCATTTAAAAATAGGGGAAGGTGGATAGCTGCTTGACCAAATGAGTCCATAATCAATGGACAATTTGAAAATCTACATGTGTGGCTTCAAAATAGTAAAATTTAGTGCTCATGATTACAAAAGATAAGATCGAATATTTAGAAGTGTTTTTAGTGAATAATAGAATTGTTAGATACAATGCATGATGGACATCAATGTAAAATTCATGACTTTCCAACTATCCAACATTACAAAAATGGTTATCATATATTTTGTTCTCAAGGTTTTAGCTTAGTAAATGAGCATTAATTTGAATAAATCAAAGTCAAAGGTAAAAAGCTATTTTGGCAGTATATAAACCTTTTTTACAGCTGCTCCTGCGGGTATATATAAAACCTTGAAAAACATCTTATCAGCACAAAAGCGACTTGGGGGGACACTAGAAAAAGCTCCAGAAGGAAACAAAGCAATATTAATTATGACTGTTATTGTGAAAAAGGCATTGCCACATATCGGCTAACGGTAATCTTAAACAGAGTTTAAATGTAGAAGACGTAGTAGAAATATAGCCCTAAGTAAGTAAGGGTATATTAGAACATTTTAGGGAATTAAAAATATAACCCTAAGTAAGAGTATAATTTTTAGTATATAACCAAACGGCATGTGGTCAAGAAGTACTAGGTTGTCCGGGAGACTTGTAGATTTTATATTCGAACCCAAAATTATAGCCAAAGTATAAAAAAAAGTTATTTTGAGAATATTGTTCGATATTGTTTGGGCTAACTTATGCGTACCCCAACTAATCCAACTTCAATTTATATCAGAAAATTACAAGGATAACTTGTTGCATCCTGATATTAAGAAATTGGCCATGGTTGGAATCAATCTGCGACCATGTGAGTACATTACATGCTCATCTCCCCATCTCTAAACTAAACCTCTAATTCGAATCCCCATTCACCCAATAACTCTTAGTTAGAAAATATAGGGGTCTGTTTGATTTCAATTTTTAAAAACTGTTTTTTGTTTTTGAAAAAAATAAAACAAAAAAACTTGTTTGATAGGGTTGTTTTTGTTTATATGTTTTGAAAACTTATTCTCAAATATTGTTCTAAAAACAAGAAAACAAAAACAAGAGGGCTGTTTTTGTTCCCAAAACAAGTAAAAGGTGGAGAAGGTTGTTTTCATTAATGGCACAATGGTAAAAATTTCTAACCTTATTCCTTTAGTTCCCTCACCCGGTTACGCCCCTCCCACTGCAGCACCCTCTTTCTCACAAGTCTCCCTCTTGCTCTCGCCTCTCCCTCTGGACCCTCTCTGTCTATCGCACTCAGACGGTCTGCAAGTCCAACAATCACCATCGCAGGTTGCCACTGCCGTAGTGAAGGCAAGGATTGGGTTCTCCTCTCTCTATCTCACACTCCCTCTCTCTCGCATGCTGCTTGTTCTCTGTTAAGAGAATCAGATGTATGAATTCTGATCTCCCTCCCTTGTCCCTCGGTCTGCTTTTTTTTTTTTTTTTTCCCTCAAGCAGTTTATCAAACAAATTTTTTTATACTTTTGTTTTGTAGAACAATTTTTAAAAATAGTTTTCAAAAATAATTTTAAAAACGAAAAAACAAAAACAGAATCAAACACACCCTTAGGTTTCTCTATCTAATGAAAATAATACATTACGATATAAAATTTTCTTTATAACATGAAATTCTCATAAAATACATTGCCGAAAATAATATTCATAGCTCCAATCATATAATTAAATCATACTTTTTAACTTCCTATTAATCAAAATTTTTGATTTTGTACTTCATTGATTTTTATTTAAAGATGGACGTGTGATATAATTTTTAAATTAAGAAGCTATATACAAACTATTTGAGAGGAAATTATATTTACCCACATTGATTTATTACCCATATCCTAATCTATTGATATTATCTGCATTATCCCGCAAAGCAATATTGAAATAATCCAATATTAGAATGTCTTATTTTGAGCACTACTTACTGTTAGTTAACCGTGAATTCAAAGGCTGAGATGCTATGAGCAAAGACATTGCAAATAATACAAATCGACTAAGGGGGCAATTTGAGTTGTATATCAATGGTAGATAAGTATAATATCCTAGTATCTTATTAAAAACTCTGAAAAGAACAATTTATCTAAATTTTAGTTTGCATTATCAATGTAATAATTGCATACATCAACAATTGCATCAGCACCAATGCTTGACCACTGGATATCTATCATGGAAGTCCTGGGTTTAAATTCTATGGGGACTGAAAAGGGTGAAATTATAGGACAAGATAGGATACTTCCTATTTTGATTGTTTGATTTGGTCCCAAAGAAATATTTTATCTTAATGTAGATCACTCTTAAGAAAGTTTTAACTAAACAGTTGGCTCACTTGAACCAAACTAACACGCGCACTGATTAGAATCCATTTTATTAATAACGAAGCAACAAAATTTTGTATAAAAGGGTGACAGCTTTTTCTTTTTTTCTGGTACATAAAAGTTTAGAGTGAGGGGAGATTACTCCATTCCAAAGCCAGGGTATGTCATAGACCTCAACAAAGACTTATAGTGGTACTTACAGATTTTCTACCAAAGGAAGATTGCTTGCAATGAGATTTAAACCTAAGCTTTACAAGCGAAGTAATTCGATTCTTACAAGTTGAACCAACCCTCGTTGGCGTAATGACTTTTTCTATGTTCGTCTTATTTAGACTTTATATGTTGTATGTTAACAAGCATCTTGAATATACCAAAAAAAAAAAAATCATTAATTGAAGACTAGAGATTTCAATTGAATGTCTCGCATTCAAATTCTTTTATAGGATGAGGCCTATATATGTAAGAGGACTAATTTACTTCCTTTTGTGTAACTCAAATTTCAATGGACTAAAATAATGACAGACGTGCCCATGAATTCATTTCCTGATGAAGGAGTAAACAAATTCTCTTCCGGTATAGAGTAGTTAAATTAGGTTTATATTTAATTTCAATTGTTGTAATATATGTTTTGAGCTTGTGATTTTGGTAGTAATTGTTGTTGATGTTAATCCAGATTAGATGTCAACAACATCAATGGCTCCTTTCGGCCAAATTTTCTCGTATTAGATAGGAAAAATTATGATCAGTGGAGTATTTAGATGAAGGTGCTGTTTGGCTACCAGGAGATCTTGGAGATGGTGAAAAACTGTGTTGCAGAGTTAGTAGCCAATCCAACCGAAGCCCAACGCCAAACTCATCGTGAAAATAAGAAGGATGGAAAGGTGTTATTCTTCATCCACCAAGGTGTGTCTATTGCTGTGTTTGAGAAGATTCGGGTTGCAACCACTGCGAATGAGGCATAGGACATACTTGAACGTTCCTACAGAGGAGCTGAAAAGGTGAAATGAGTAAGACTTCAAATTTTACGCCGCCAATTTGAACTCTTACAAATGGAGAATAATGAACTGGTTGGTGACTGCATCTCTCGAGTCATTGTTTTGGTAAATCAAATAAGGACAAATGGAAATAATTTAGAAGAGAAGACCATTGTTGACAAGATCTTGTGAACTTTAACAATGCGTTTCCAAAGCATTATTACTATGCTTTTGGAATCTATAGATTCCTCAGAGATGACAATTAATGAGTTGCAAGACTCTCTTGAAGCTCATGAGCAGATGCTGAGTGAGACGACTTCTGAAAAGCCAACTGAAAAGGCTTTCCAAAGCCAAATATCCACCAAAAGATGACAAAAATGCTAAAGAAACTAGTAGGAGTAGTAGAGGTCGTGGTAGAGGCCGATGGGGTCACTATGGTGGCAGGAACAATTCCAACTATGATAATGAAAAGAGTAAAACCCATTTTTAATCCTTGGAAAATGCAGTTACTGACAAATTTGTCCTCCAAAAATTTTCGGTGACAAATTAGTCATTGAATTATTATTCCGTCTAACAAATTAGTCATTTGGTACTTTAATGAGAAAAGTTATGGACCTCTGCAGACCCCTTTCTTAAATTTCTTTCATTGATATTGCCTAACTATGTTTAAACTCTCCTTTTCTCATTTCAAGTCCTCCTTTTCTTTTCATTGATTTTGCCTACCGGAAGACTAATTTGTCAGCGAAATAATAATTCAAGGACCAATTTGTCATCAAAAATTTTTGGAGGATGAATTTGTCGGTAGCTGTATTTTTCAAGGACTAAAAAAGAGTTTTACTCTAATGAAAAATGTGAGACCAATCACCCTAATTGGAGGGATTCGTAGAGAGGACGTGATTGAGGCAGAAGAGGAGGAATGTGTGATAAATCCAATATACAGTGTTATTAATGCCATAAATATGGCCATATTCAAATGAGTGTATGATCGAAGAAAACCAATCATCCTGAAGAAGAGGCACGGTTTGCCAAAGAAGATGATAATGTAGATCATACACTATTGATGATTGCTTCAAATTTAAAGGAGGCTGAAGGCAACATTTGGTACCTTGATTTTGGATGCACAAATCACATGACCGAGAGAAAAGATATCTTTGTTGATCTAGATGAGACAGCATGCTCCATAGTCAAATTTGTAGATAATAACTCAATGCCAGCAACCGGGAAAGGGAAGATTCTCATTCAATTGAAATATGAGAGTTAAGCCTACATATTTGATGTGTTTTATGTTCCTGACATGAAGAACAATTTGCTTAGCTTGTGACAACTTCTTGAAAAGGGGTATGACATGAAATTGCAGAATAAACAAATTTATATATTTGATGATAAAGGTACACTCATTCTAAAAGCTCCTTTATCAAATAATCGAATATTTTGAGTAGAAATTAAAAATGGTGTTTATCAATGCTTGACTGCTATTATGAAGGATGACAATTGGTTGTGGTATCTCAGATTTGGGCATTTGAATTTTAGAAGTTTAAATCTAATGGCTAGATCTTATATGGTAAAAGGCTTACGCTAAATTTTTTTGTGAAGGCTGTATTATTGATAAACAACATAGGAAACTTTTTACAGGTTAAAACATTTGGCATGCTCCAAAGCCATTAGAATTGGTGCACTCTGACGTTTGTGGTCCAATGAATATTTTGTCTCTTAGAAAAAACTGTTATTATTATTATTATTATTTTACATTTATTGATAATTATAATAGAAAAATATGGGTGTATTTTCTTTAAAAGAAGTTTGAGGTGTTTGATAAGTTTAAGGCACTTGTGGAAAAGAAAAGAGGCTATCCCTTAAAGGTGCTCAAAACTAATGGTGGAGGTGAATATAACTCTGGTGAGATTAAAACATTCTGCGAAGATCAATGAATTGAGCTTGAAATTATAGTTCCTTATACACCACAGCACAACGACATTGAGAAAGGAAGAACATAACAATCATAGAGATGACAAGGAGTCTTCTAAAAGCCAAATGCCAATATGCCTAATTAGTTTTAGACTGAAGCGGTCTCATGTTCTATTTATTTGTTGAACAACACAAAGCAATTGAAAAGAACAACACTTGGGAGTTTACTGAAATTTCATAGGGGCCTAAAGCTATTGATGTGATGTAGGTCTTTAAGACTAAACTTAAGCCAAACAGGGAAATTGAAAGGTACAAGGCGTGTTTGGTGGTAAAAGGGCACTTGCAATGCCTTGTTCTTGATTATCAAGAGGTATTTTCCCCTATTGCTAGAATTGAAACTGTCAAATTTCTTGTTGCACTTGCTGCTCAAAGGTATTGGAAAATTCATCAAATGGATGTGAAGTCCGCTTTCTTGAATGGGCCTCTTGATGAAGAAGTCTATGTAAGGCAACCACATGGATATGTGAAGAATGAAAGTGAAAGAAAAGTGTATAGATTAAAGAATGCTCTATATGGCTAGAAACAAGCCCCTCGTGCTTGGAATCATTGGATTGATCTGTTCTTTCAAAAAAATGGGTTTGAAAAATGCCAAAGTGAACATGCCCTCATGTTCTAGTTGAAGGGCATATGAAAATCTTTGTGGATAATTCTTCTGCAATTGATTTAGCAAAGAATCCAGTTATTCACACTACAAGAAAATCCTCATTTTCTCAGGGAACAATTCTGTGAGAAATGGTGAAAACCTCTGCGAGAAACAGTGTTCTCATGGACCTGTGGGTGCGAGAAAAACAAGCGCGACAAAAGTCTTTTCTCACATACTTTCTCACTGATAGACATTTGTTACGCGTGGGAGTGTCTCATGCAAAAGTCATGGTTTTTCTCACGGACATGTTTCGTGAGAATTTTCTCATAGACTATTCTCCATGAGAAACTCCTTTGTAAATAATTTTTTTTTTATTTGTGGATTTTTTATATCAAATAATTATTTATTTTTTCTAAACATTTTATCAAATTAATAAACAAAATTAAATGAAGTATAATTAAATTTAATTACATTAAAAAAAGTTATACAATATAAAAAAACTACAACAGAAGTCCTCACCTAAGCACTAGTCATCCTTGTCTGTCCCGAAGTCCTTAGCTGCGTCATCTTCAACGGCGGGCTGTGAGGCTGAACCGAGTCCTAGACGCTGGTGCTACTGCTGTAATTGTCCTAGCATAGAGGTGAACGCCTCGGGTGATATGCCGTTCGCATCCAATACCTCGGCCACTAGGCAAATGCGAGCCATCTCCTGTTGCAAGGCTGCCATCTGGGATAGCACCTTAGACATATGAGGATCCGGCCATTGGGAGTACTGGGTAAGCTATGAGTTGGCGGAGTCCAAAACACCGGCCTTAGATCCCATGCCGTAAACCCGACCATTCTTATTCTTCCCGCCGATGACATCGAGCCATAGCCCGGTGTCGTCGATAGAAGAAGAAGAGGACTCGGCCTGGCTCTCAGACCGACACTTTTCAAACTCAATATGCATATATAAAATAATTAAGTTAGTAATAGAATTAATACATGTAACTCACATAAAGACTTAAGGACAAATTTAATACTTATATAGGTAGACTCTGCCCATTGATGTACATAGCTTTTACTAGACTGTGCTGGAGGTGACGGAAAACCTTCGGAGCGTTGGGCTCTCTGCCTAACTCTTTTGTCTACAAAAAACATAAATTGTTACTAAACATAAATTGACATATCCAAAAAAATAACGTTATTAAATAAAAAAACTTACTAGTCTCTGTTTCTGCACGGAGACGATGATAAAGCCACCTTTGTGAAATGTCTGCCCTTGAACTAAGGAACGGTTCTTCTTGTTCCTCTCAGAGATGGCCTTATACTCTTGAGAGGCCCATATCGCTATAAGGGCCTTAAGTACTGTATCAGACAACCAATCGCCCTTGCTCTTCTCGATCTTGATGTCTCAAAAAAATGCACGAATATTGTCTGAGCACTTAGAGAGCCAGACCTTACGAATCTAGCTTTCATGCTGGGGCTCTTAGGCACATTTCCTATGCAATAGTAAATAGAATATCAATGTTAGTAAACATATATACCAAATTTGTTAGTAAATAAAGTTAAATCAATGAATTCATTCTTACCTTAAACTGTGTCCACCCGAGTTCCTTCACCTTATTAAAAACTAAGGTAAAGTCCGACTTAGGCTGCTCGTACTTCGATTTGTAGACAGTCGAAAGTATGTTCACGGGCTCTTTTGAAGGGTAAAAGCTAGAAAAAAAACATAATTAATTATTAAGTAATAGAAATAAAGTAAAAAAAAAAATTCAAATAACAAGTATTAAAATTAATTTACTCCTTCCTCCCATGTGCCACAATAACAAGCCTATTATCAGCCAGTTGGAAGCCCAGTTATGGTCGTGGAGAGTTTGAAATGGATGGACTCGCGTGAGACGATCTTGCAGCCGCCGACAATGCGGAGCCTAGGGTCGCGGCTCTTAAGCACCCCTCCCCCGTTGTAGTGGGCCGGTGCGCACCAACTTGGGTTGGCATGAACATAGACAAGGCCAGCTCAGTCTGAGAAGGCCAAGCAACAGCCTTGCCTCTGTCCTTCCTGGACGGCGGCCTAGCTGTGGGAGATGACCTTCTCAGGTGGTTTGACATTTGTCATACAATTTAAATAAAACTAATGAACATGTTAGAACAATAAAAGTAGTAATTCTTAAAGTCAACCTCAACCCTAAATTAAAATGCTAAACCATAACCATAACCTTAACCCCTAAACCTTAAACCCTTAATCCCAAACCTAAACCCTAAACCCCTAATCCCAAACCACTATATCCTAACCCTAACCTCTAAACCCTAAAACCCTAATCCCAAACCCATAAATCCTAAAACACTAAGCCCTAAACCCTAAACCTTAACCCCAAACCCTTAACCCTAACCCTAACCATAACCCTAAACACTAACCCTTAAACCCCAAACTCCTAAATCTTAAACCCTAGTCCCTTAACCCTAAACCCCTAAATGTAACCGCTAAACCCTCACCCTAAACCATAAATAAAAAATTAAGAAAGTCTCCCCTAAAACTTAAACATTCTATGAATTCAAAATTTCACATAAATACACAGAATCACTTGAGCAAGTATGCTGAAAAAAAGGCTGGAGGGAATCATACACCGGAAATCACAAGCTCAAAATTTACAAGCATTTTACTTTTTCCAATTAATTAACTTTCTATAGTAAAACCAAATTTAAGCTATAAGTTCACCCATTAATTAGGCCAGTGCATTGCACATTTTATCTTAGACAATCTAAATCCCTACATCCTAGGATTTGTGCACATGAAAGCTTGAAGACAATGCAAAACATATTAATGGTTATTACAAGATACCCATATTATAAGCCCTTTAAACTACAGCCATATTAATGCTTGTTGTTCAATGTTACCAGGGCATTATTGTATGTATAATGTATATACCTAATTCTGAATAGAGATTTACATAATATGACAATAATCTATGCACTTTTTCTTCGATATATGGTATCCTACTTTTTCAAGCCAGCTACACTAATTCAAAATTATTTTTTCAGCATACTACATACACCAGCATCCATAACTATAATGTATTACAATTTAATACAAAGTATCTACTAGGGTAAAAAAACATAAGCAAGAACAGTTCCAGGTTGGCATTTGATAAAGCATATTTAAATACGTACCTCATTGTGCTACAAATGGAGAAATTGAACTGATACCAAATCTGGAGCTGAACCGCCGGAAAACTCACCAATTATCACCAAGAATGGTGCAAAAACGCCTCAGGCCAAGAGGGAAGAGAGAAGAGAGAGAAAAAGCTTGAAAATGTTGAAAATGGAGAATGGCAGTGGCGGGTTGGGAGGAAGAAAAAATACAAGTTTTCTCACAAACTTTCTCACAGACTTTCTCCGTGAGAAACACCCTAAAAAATTCAAATTTTAAATGAAACGGTGCGTTGAAGTTTCGCATGGACTTTCTCACGGATTTAGTTGTCCGTGAGAAAATTCAATATTTCTCACGGACCATTTCCATGAGAATAGTGAACACATTAATGGCGACAGTTGGGACACGATTTCTCACGGACTTTCTCACGGATGTTTCTTACCAAGGGTCTTGTCCGTGAGAAATTCCGTGAGAAAATCCATGATAAATGTTGAGATTTTCTCATGGAATTTTAGTCCGTGAGAAAAGTCTGTGACTAAAAATATTTTTCTTGTAGTGTCATGGAAGAAGCAAGCACATTGACACCCAGATTCATTCTTTAAAAGATCATGTTAATAGTAATTTGATTGAGCTGATCTACTGCAAGTCAAAAAATCAGGTGGCAAACATTTTCACAAAGCCCTTGATGTGTGAAGCATATTTTAAGCCGAAGAAGATGTTGAGAATGGTAGTTCTCACAAAATTTGGATTAAGGGAGGATGTTGATGTTAATCTTGATTAGATGTTGATTAGAGATTAAGTTAGATTAGGATTTTATCTTTGTTATGTTTTATCTATTTTTATTTAGATAAATGGTTTATCATTATCAAGAGTAGTTTATCATGAAGATTGAGTTTATCTTATCTTTTAATTAAGTTTTATCTTTATCATTAGAAATTTTATCCTTATTATCATTGGTGTAATTCTAGTAGTATAAATAGGTGGGTTGTGAAGCATTATTCACTCATTCAGATATACAATATTCATTCAATAAAATTTTCTTTCTTTCTCATTGTTCTACTTTCATTATTTCTTTAGTCCTATAGTGATTTGCTCCAACAATTGTAATGTCACAATTTCGAATTGCTTACTAAGTATATTTACTTGTACGGACATTATCCCTACTGATGCATTCCTTAATGCAACTATGAAAACTCCCAAAGTGTAAAGGACATGACAAATAGAATCAAAATTAGCGATCCTTTGGTTAATAATATGTATTGAAAGAAAATAATTACTTATAATATTAAACCAGGCATATGCATTCTTCTGTCAATATAACTACTAAAGATGAAACTTAATTTGTGCTCGCAATAGTTGCTGTAAGCAATTGTGTAGGTTATGCACTTGATCTTCACTAGTTTTTTTTTTTTTTTTTTTTTTTTTCATAGTTAGTTAAAACACATATAATATGTGTATTATATCCGTACGTCCGTAATTTTGAATAAAACTACTGTTTGACGTATCAAAATCAAAGAATCGATAAAATATACGTTTAATTGAAAGCTCCGAAAAAATGAAGTATAAAATGTTCCATACTATTTTTTTAAAAAAAAACTTCTTCTGCATTAGTTTAATGAACTCTTTTCCTTTATATTATTATTTTTTACCTAACATAGATAGACTTTTATTTCTCTTCTTTACACTTGTAGTTAATACAAATATAATTTTGACCTTAAATCTAATTTTTATTATACTGTTATTATAGTTTTTGTAATTAAAATTAATACTTTTTTATGAATATGAAGTATTTTGAAATGATTCATATGTAAAAATAATTTCAATATTAGGTATTTTGCCTTATCAAAAAATAATAAGTGTTTTGATTAAAAATACTTTTTTTTTAAAATTTTAGTCAATGAAATATGCTATAATACTCATGATAATATATTAAAAAATACTATATAGAACCCGTATTTTATATAATGAACTTTTCATTATAAAATGTAATATACTCATATAATTTTTTTATACGTATATTTATTAGATCCATATTATAGACTGTATGTCTTACTGTTTCTTTGATTAAAAATTTATATTATACTCATACATATATTTCAATGTTTAATTCATGTCTCATATAGTACTAACTATGTTTTTTATACGTACAATTGACTAGTTCTAAGGAGGTGTTTCATACATGGTAATATTTGACTTGCAAGTATCTTGGATTATATTGGTATAAAATACAAAGGTACAAAATCAAGGAGTACTGTTAAAATCTTTTTGTTTGACCCTGAGCAATAACTTAAGTAGTTATGTATCGGCTGGCCTTTAAGGTTGGGGAGGCTTTTAGGATCTAGGATCAAATTTTAGTGTGTCTGCTCTTAGTGGTTGTGTTGTTATTAAGGTAGTATTATTAACAACTTAAACCCCTGCTTTTTTTCAATGGGAGTTTCTTGAAAATATATGTAAATATAAACTGTAATGGAAATATTTTATCTCTTGGCAAAAAAAAAAATCTTTTTGTTTAATATGACAGTTGAAAGTCATCTTATATTTCTCTAAAAAACTGTGACGCACATGTTTAGTTGTGCATTTAATCCACTCATAAACTTATTTTTTTGGATGGCTCTTACTTTGGAATGTGATACTCCCTAACTTTTGTAGGGTTATAAGATTTCAGTCTTTGGGTAATACTAAATCAAGGGCGTGATATTGGATTTTAAAGCTATAATAATCTCATATATTAATGTACTAAACCCCATAATTTAATTATGTGATCTAGGATACTAGGAAATGAATTGCTATGCTACAATCTCTTTAAAGTTAAAGTGAGAGGTAGCACTACCACCCCTCTAAAAACTTTTATTTTGGATCAAATTAGTCTTGGCTTTTGTAATCATTTTGAAACTCTCGTTAATAAGAACAATTCAATGTGAGTTAAAACAATTAAACACTAGCAAAAATAGCATAATTTGAAATTAAGTTATAAGATAAAATGTATGCAAAACAACATTTTTTCTTTATGACTCAATTTATTTAGCTATTGTTTAATTGTTTTGACTCACATGGAGTCATTTTGGTTTTGCAAGAGCTTTGTAATGAACCTTAAAACAAGAGTTATTTATGTTCAAATAAAAAGTTTTAAGAGAGTGGAAGTACTACCTCCCACTTTAGAAAGGTAGTAGCATGGCAATTACCAACTAGGAAATATGAGATTTTTCTGGGGGCCTTTAGAACTTAACTGAAAACCAAACAACAAACCTAAAGGCATAAACCAGAAACAACAAAACTAATTGGGAGGGGAGACCATCATAACGTATAGGATATTAAGAACGGTTGACACAACACAATCCACAGGACACAACCCCCTCTCTAGAGGATTTGGAAATGGATTTAGACATAATACTGGTTAAATATATTTTCATGAGATAATATATAAATACATGTATGGATCTATTCATTTTCAGTTTCTTTTTTCATTTGTTTTCCAAATGAAGCCAGGAACACGTGAAAATGGAGAGGATAATATTTGAAAATAAGTTTAGACATTATTCATGCTGAATACATTTTTATGAAATAATGTACTAGTATATGTATCATGCCTAGATACTTTTTCAATTTTTTTCCCTAACGTTTTTTCTCTCCTCATTTGTTTCCAAAATTTTTGCACTCATCTCTCCTTTGGGACGCCAAATTTGATATTTTGAAGCAAATTCTGAGTTAGTTTCTCCTAGATTTGATTGTGTGGTTGTACACCACAACCTCAAACAAGCTGTTAAGCTTAGTCTTGAACTTTTTTGTTTTTCCATTTGATAGAGCAAACAAGATGTTCTATTTGGGTTTATTGGGGGAATGAAGAATTGAACTTGGGACCTCAACTTTACGGAAATCACCCAGACCAACTGTACTATATGTTCTATATAATATTGAACTGTTTTTCAGCTTGGCAACTTGTATTATATTTACCATTGAGACATATCTTGGGTTTAATATGTCATATTGAAACAAGGCCCCTGAAGTGTTTCAAATCTTTTTTTCTTTTTTGTTGTTATATAATGACAAAGCGGTTTGAACTCCTACAAACTATCCAAAGTCCTCACTACAAGACAACACTTAGTGGCTTAGCCTTCCAAAATCTTTATTTGTCTGTTTTATTACTAATTAGCCAATAATTTTATTTAGCCTGAAATATCTAAACGAATTTCGGATCCCGAACTACGTGGTACACATCAATAGCATAGGGTAAAAATTGAAAAGTCAACTTGTAAATCAGTTCATGGTTCTGATGTATTGATGTTAAGTTAGTTGAATATTCCATTTAGTTTTGTCGATTGAAATCATGGTTTTTGTTTGGATAAGCTTATTTGCCATGACAAGGTTTCAAATTCAAATTCTCTTCGTCCTATCAGTACTGTAACCGAAAGCACCACAAAAGTATAGCTTTCATTTTAATTTTTTCCTTTGTAAATTAGTTACAGTAAACCTAGGCTAGGGATAACAGTTTGTTAGGGTTTCACTTTTGTACTCATATATATATGCACTCAAACTTGGTGCTTGAGTGAGCTTCACTCATTTCAACCATGCTTTCTGGAAAAGGCTGAGATGGGTACTATAAGATGTTGGGATTTGACATATGTTAGACAAAATCAAATCAAATTATTTAATTCAAATTTATGTTTGATTGATTGGAAGAAAACTAAGTCCTCTAAATTTGTATTTAATTAGATTGACAAATTTACCTGCTTATTGATTCCGAACAACTCTTAATTTATTGAATTATCTAACCTTTGAGAATTGAGATTATTCTTAATTCCCTAAGAAGACTTTCTTATTTTTTCTACTCACTCGTCTATTTTTTTTTATCTTTTTTTTTTATTGATACTTAATTGAGTATAAGAAAGTTATAATTAGAGATTATTTATACAACTTTCTCTTTAATTATGAATGCATACTTTGTTAATTAGGTTATTGAATCTTGGAAAATAGATGGTTTTGAAGTTCGAATACACCAACGCATTGTCTCTAAGAAATGGAAAGTACACTGAAGAAACATTATTTTCTCCCACTCTAAGCTATCCATCTAATTTCAATTATTTATCCTTAATATATAAATATAGAAAGGAAAACAATATCCCGAAAGAAATTCAGTGCATGTGACCTTTGTTTTCTTTTTATTTCACACCAGAGAAGAAAAGGAGATAAAGAATAAAGCAATGGTAGAGTGAATATGCCTTATCAAATTGCAAAGTACGTAAGAAAGTAAATTAATTTAAAGCAAGGGAGAGTAAAACAAGGAAACAGGTGCAGGATTCCTCAATTATTATTAGTGTACTTAGGACCACAACTGTTCCCTTTTTAGAGTTGAAGCATTGCGTAGCCAAGTTTACCATCATACACAAACTCACATTTTTATATCTATTAATTAAGTACAAAATGAGAAGGGAGGGACCCAACATCTATATCAAGATTTAAGGCAAAGGCTTCTTTGGTGGTCACCAAGGGTGATGATCCAATTATGGTGAACAAAAATGAGAAAGGAAAAAAAGATACCCGAACCCTAGGTGCAAGAACAAATCTTTTCTTTACATTTTAAAAGACAAGTGGAAATTATTAATAATAAAAAAATGTTAATATCTATAACATGAAGCATAAACTTATAAAAATGATATAGCTGTTATGATAAGGAAGGATGTGCTCTTGTGGTCCATGAAGCCATAAAGAATAAGATGAAAGAATGGAGTATTTTGTCCAAGTTCATTTGTTGGTAAATGGGATTACCATATAATTAACAATGTTATCTTAATTGCAAGTATTAAAAGACTACAAGGATATGTGGTCCCAATATTTCTTTACAAAAATATATATAGTTTTTATTTGTAAATTTAATGAAGAAATTAAGTATGCAGGACCAATATATAGAACTTATTATTGCTGGGGACCATGTAAATTGACGTTCAACTAATTCATGGTTATTTGAGTTGTTTGAAATAGTTAATTTGACAAACCTAGTACCTCTTTTTGAAAGAAGTTTACGTGAGCGTGGGAACCAATTTTTACACTTTCTCCAACAAAACTAAAAAAAAAAAAAATGACAATTGAAAACGGAAACCTTAGGATTATGTGATTTGGAAGTTTGAGGAGAAAGGGAGGAGAAGAGGATAATTCAAGTGGACTCCTTGAAATTATTTCTTCTACTAAACTCAGATTTTGTTAATTGTTTAATGGTGAGCACTACGCCAAAAGGGGTAGCGCTATAGTCTCCATTAGTTGGGTGGGACTTAGTGAGGTTTACAGTGTGATTTTGATATTATTGTGAATATCTCGAAGGAGAAGAGGATAATTCAAGTGGACTCATTGAAATTATTTCTTCTACTAAACTTAGATTTTGTTAATTGTTTAATGGTGAGCACTATGCTAAAAGGGGGTAGCGCTATAGTCTCCATCAATTGGGTGGGACCTAGTGAGATTTATACTGCGATTTTAATATTATTGTGAATATCTCGAAGGAGAAGAGGATAATTCAGGTGGACTCATTGAAATTATTTCTTCTACTAAACTTAGATTTAGTTAATTGTTTACTGGTGAGNTAAAAGGGGGTAGCGCTACATTCTCCATCAGTTTGGTGGGACCTAGTGAGATTTACAGTACGATTTTGATGTTATTGTGAATATCTCGAAAAATTGAGTCATCCAATATGTGCTAGAACGACATAATATAAAAAAAAAACATGCCAAAAAGTAAACTTAAAAAATTATTTTTTGGCATGTTTTCTTATATCATGTCGTTCTTGCATTTTATAAAGAATTATGTGTACTGGTACATACTAAGTAACTTAATTTTTTTTAAATTTTTGTAATGACACCAAAATCACTAGGTAGGTTCCACTCAAACCCACCCAACTAAGGAAGCTGAAGCGCCACCCCCTTTAAGAGGAGCTTAGCATAACCCTCACCTTATTTTCATTTGTAGATAGTTGTTTAATGTAAAGTATAAAAATCAATGAGTGAGTAATTTTAATATGCATTGGCATTTGGCACCTAAATTTTTTCAATAGGTCTTGTAGAATTAGTCAAGGATAAATGAGGATTTTCTTCTCTTTTATTTGGATGAGTAAGGGGAATAAAAAAAAAAAAAATAAACTAAGACGATTTTGGAGGATCTCAAACCCATAATTTCCCTCTAATTTTTGGAGAAACTTCATTACATAGAAACTACCTAATTATCCCTTTAAAATTCCAAAAACATCATAATTTCATAATTTATTTATTTTTATTTTCAGCTAAAGAGAGAAAAAAGGAAAAAAAAAAAAACATTCTGAGCTTCGGCTATTATGTTTCACGATTCAGCTCAATTTTGTTTCTAGGCCCCTAACCAAAAAAGTCAATGGGCCCCTTCTCTGCACTACAGGCAATAATAGCCCAGTACAATGGGTAGAAGATTGGGGGGGCCCTTCTCTGCACTACAGGCAATAATAGCCCAGTACAATGCGTAGAAGATTGGGGGGT
>QAOA01000773.1:20349-64608 GCA_003255065.1 Cercis canadensis | reverse complement strand
AAAAAAAAAAAAAAAAAAAAACCATAAAAATGAAGTATCAGATTTATACCAATAACTTTACTGGGGTTGAAAGGAAAGTGAGTGCATAAAATGGCGTATACTTCTGCTAAGGTTTTCGTTTATTTTTTTCACTACATTCATTTATGTTCTTGGCCGATGTTTTTGACTATTTGAAAGGAAAAGGTAACCTTAGACTTGGGAAAATGATACAGAGGGATTAATGATCTGCTTAAATCTTAGAAATACACTCTGATTGACCAAAAATAGAAGACCCAATCCAACTACCAGACTCAATATACAGGAATTTTAGGTATGAAATACTAGAGTAAGTCTTAGGCATATCTTCTACATATACATGCAGCTAGGAACACACGAGCAACACCAAATGGCTTATGACTGAGTGGTAGTGAGGTTGTTCTTAGGAGTTATGGGTTCCATGTTCGAATCTAAAATCATAGTCAAAGTCAAAACAAAAAAAAAAGAAACACAAGCAACAATGCCAATCTTGCTTGTGATCTGATGAACTTCACGGATGATGGTAAATTGAATTGTTACCTTACTGGTCAAAGCTCTGTTTGCATCTACCAACATTTGCTCCTGTATACAAACAATTGGTTGCAAATATTAGGCACAAAACAAAGCTGATTTATTCCAGTAGCTAGTCTTGTCAACATCATTTACCTTGTTTTGAAGATCAGAAAGCTGGTCCAACATGTATTGGGTCTGGAAAATGATGTTTAAGATAATGTCAGATAACCGAGTCATAATAAGTTAATAACTTTTCCATCAGGAAATTCCAGATCCATGTAAAATTGAAACAATATAAACTGAAAAGACCATCATTATAAATCATTATAACTTCGCTTACTGCTGCATAGTAATCCATGCATTGGCAAATATTAAAAGCACAAAGAGAAAAAAAGATTATTGAAAATATCTTACAGAATGATGTGAATCAAATGCAGAAAGCTATATTGGGTTATTGACCAAGGCTGCATCAATAACTAATCGAGCTCCACAATATTAAGCTTTCTCTACAGGATTTGCTCGAAGTTAACATTTTAATTGAACATAAATATTTTATTACCTTTGTGGACCTCACTTGCTTGAGAGATGAATCCAGCTGCCTCTCAAGCTGCTCAAGGTCTTTGGTATTTAAAGGGCCCAAGTCTTCCCCAAGAAGGTTTCTGCAGTAAGAGGGACATATTAGATACTGCTGATATATTTGGTGAAATGCTTTAGAAAAGAATGCAAACAGATTTGGCCACAAGAAGAAATTTTACTTGCAACTTAACAACAGTAAAAGGAGTAAAGAACAAAATTGTGGTGAAAATTAAGTTACACTTTCTTTGAGTAGCATTTGTTTTATAAACAGTCTAAGTACTATTTCTCATAATCACCTCTGGGTCCTTTGAAGGGATTCAAATCTTGCTTTCAGCTTCAGGTACTCACGGTAGCTGCTCTGCTAGAAAAGAAAATGACAAATGAAAACTAGTAAAAGTGCTTGACAATATAGAACTACATTGACCAATTTGTTTTCTACGTATTTTCTCAGTGGCATCTAGCCGCAAGGTTTCACCAGAGGACAAGAAGTTCCAAAGTGAACTAACAAAATAACAATTTTAAATATTGACATTTACTTCAAAGTCATACACTGAAGACAGAATGTATTAATTAAGCTACCTCAAGCTCTTTTGCAGGTTTGCTGACTTCCAGTGCACCATAACTACATTTTTGGTACCTTTCAATTGTTTTGAGCATGCTGCTTTAAGGCACAGAAAGGGAGACCCATCAAATAGACGATAATAAATGGGTACCATAACATAACAATAATAAGCATGTCAACATCAACATCATCATCTCATGGTATAAGTCGATTAAATAGTGTCTTAATATTAGTCCTTGAACCTTATGTTGGAACTTAACTGAAATTTTTTCACTAGTCCGCTACCAACCCCACATCATCCCAACAGGGAAGGAGTTAATTGACACAAATACTTAAATTAATTACTTTCTAGTGATTAGAACAGTCTTACTTTCTTATTATGTGAACCTCACCAAGGGTGCAAGCAGGAGACCCCTTCCCTTGTGGACACAATGAGAAGTTGAGAAATTTAAATTGTGAGAACTCTGATTAGGCTTGTCTTTATGACTAAGTTTCTAGGAAGCTTTTACCTTGCAATTCACTAGTGCCCAATGTCACAAAGGCTTTGTTTTGGAACAATGAAGATGATGAAAATTCATAATGTAAGAAGACATGCAAATTGGATACGGATTATATCGCAAATTCATTTATCCCATGCCTTTCCTTAATCTTATTACTTCCAAATAGAGCTCACTGGACAAAACATTTTACTCAAGCAGTTAATTGAAAACAGTAACGATAAATAAAAGTTGCAACTTGATACATGCATGTAGGATTACTTGATATTTACGTCAGAGTTCAGACAGGGCTTTGATTATATGCATTGAAAAAGACTTAGTAGAAGGTTTCATCAATTTGTGAAACTTCAATGGGGGCCTCTTTTACATATTCATGAAGTTTTGAATTTAATTAATCTTTGCAAGTATGTTAAGAATACAACAATTTTTATTAGAACAAATATCCAAAGAGATGAGAAGAAAATGGGGTGAGAAGACAGTCAAGACCAACAACATGCTCATTTTATGGTGTTCTACTGTTCCACAACTAACAAAACACATGGTGTTGAAATGATCCACATTGCTAACAAGTTTCTCATCTTTGGGTAGGATATAGGAAATCTTTTTCAAGTGGTGCCTACTAGGTGGAATGGGATAAAATTCCACTTACCCTATGGTTATTAATTAGACCATTTTCTCTTTCCCCTTTTTCTTTGTGAAAAACCATAACGAATTAGGAACCCGTGATCAGTCAGATAGCACAAAGTAGGAGTAAATACAAAAATTACATGCATAATTCATAAATGAAGATCTATATATGTTTGTTTTATGAATAAATAGGAAAGGCTGTTTAATAAAGTTGAGATAGGAACACACATAACTTCAGTAATATCATGCTATGAACCTATTTTTTTATTCATCTAAAGCATGTACTTTCAAGAATCAAGCTGAATACAAATGGAAATAAACAGGTTTTGAAAATGACTTTTTATACACAACTAATTTTGGGTTTGCATAATATGAGGAGTTCTAAATTATCTAAAGCCTACTCTACCAAGTAGTGATTACTTGGGCAATCGAGCTTCAAGAAAATTGCATAGATTCAAAATTATCTACCTTGCAAAACATGTAATGACTGCAAATAAATGAAATATGTTGAACTAATTTCTTGAATGGAACAATGAATCAACCTGACAGTGCATGGTATCTTTATTGGACTGTTCACATTATTCTTAAGAACCAGTGAAGCTATAACTTTTTTTTTTATTAAGAGTGCTATAGCCTATCATTTTATTTACAGTTGAAGCAAAACGCAAATTCAACAGAAAAACCAAAATGAAAATGATCGTAATCTTCCATTCTGATGGAAACATTAATACTTAGCATAAGGAAATCACTACACAAATCCTGTCAAAAAAAGCTTAAGAACCAGTAAATTTCGAGTGTTGTTTGCAAATTTATTTTATCTCTAACCCATTCTTTTACTGAAGTAGATCTACAACTTTTGTCAACAAGAAAGGAAATCAATATTCTCCAAACTTTTTTGGTTAAGTTTATGTTTTTATCAAATTTAATTTTTTAGACAACGGTAATCTAATAAGACAAATATATAAAATAGAAACTTTGACTATATCAAAAATATTGCTTCTTTAAACTTGTTTGTAATATTTATTTCAGTGTTATGTATATTAATGTTCCAAATGCTAATCTTACTCTGAGGGAAGGCTACTGAGTATATCAATTTCAAAGCACCATGTTCGCCCTGTATTGGTTCACTTGAGCTTCTGGAGTAGTAAATTGCGGATGTAAAACATCAAACTAGCACCTTATGAGGCAAAAAATTGAGAAGCTAATTTATGTGTGGCTTTGTTCATATAGACGTTCACTGAAATCCTTTTCTGGTGTATGCATCAGAGGAGCTTCCATAAGAAGTAATTGGCTATTTCTTTAGTACTTTTGGCTACGACCCATAAACTCTGAAGACGATCTCAATATCACTCAACCATAAGTTGTTTGGTTTTAATTGGCTATTTAAATCTAGGTAATTTCAATATATTTAAGCAGTTAACAGGATTTATGTTCAAAAGGGTATGATTTTACTTATGTCTCTTGAAGATGAAGATGCAAACTTAGAGAGAATAGCTAATTAAGTTTGTACAGTGTTTAGTCCAATTACAACACTTTGGAGGTTAGGAGCATGAATTCTTAGTACACTTAATTGGAATCATTTCTATATATTAATTTTCTTATCTTTTTTAGGGTTACATCTTTCACTTAAACAATCTCCCTCTTTTCTTGTCACTTTTATCCATGTTATTATATTCACTTTCCCTGGATCATGTTTCTAACCCGACTACAATTTTCACAACAATACATCAGATTGTAGTGGCAAAACTTTATTTCTTATTCATACAAAATTTCATCAAATTGTATTCTACCCACCTGGAAAAGAAAAACAGTTGATGGTAAGGAAAATCAATGAATGTTTTGCCTAGATATATTTCTTTGCTACAAATGTTATTTTATGCAACTTATACACATATTGATAAACATATATGGATACATAAATTTTGTTTTATTGAAAAAAGGATGAAAAAAAAAAGAGGGACAAAGTTTGTAACCGAGTGGTACTAAGGTCTTTTTCAAGATTTATGAGTTTTGTGTTCGAACCTAAAGTCGTAGCTAAAAATACCAAAAATAAGTATGGTGTTTAACTTCTTGTTCTAAACTCTATTGTATTGTCCCTAGCCAAGTATTCACAGCAATACACCAGAACCAACTCGCTTGCCCAGCAATTACCTTCAAGGAGTTTAGGTTTTCTAATGCTTTTTATCTTACCCCATCAAGTTAAAACACTTTCAATTGCCAAAGTACTGAGCTTAACTCAAAGAATAAGGGTTAATAAGAAATTTGTTTGAAGTGCTCATCAAAACTTCGAGAGAGAGTGAAAGAGTAAGAGAAGGGAAAAATGAAAAGAAAGACTTCTTTTACATGGACGTACGTACCCAAAGTGATACTATAATAAATTAATAACCATTTGTATATGCTTAGATGTTACTTTTCCCTTTATAAATGTATGATATGAGGTAGTTAACAAATGCATAAATTTTCATATAAGAACCCTCTTACAAAGCAGCAAGCAAATATAGTTATTCAAATATAAAGTATTAAAAAATGAAATTTAGCTAATTATTATTTTTGGTGAAAAACAATAGATGCTTACTGTCCTTGCTTCATTGGAAAATGTGTATACAAATCTCAACTGACTTCTTTCAGTCATATACGTTCAAACCAAAAAGGATGCACACACAACTGCAAATGATCATGTTTTAATCTTTTAATTGAAATAGCAGACTTCTCTCTCTCTCTCTCTCTCTCTCTCTTTATCAGGTAGTTATACGAAAATCATTTGAAGATAATCCAGTACTGCCAAGTGCTAACTTCTTCAAGTTTTCAGGAATTCACTTAGCCAGATTTCAGAAGCAGACTCAGTAGAAAAATATTTTATCACAAAAAGAAGACTCAAAACAAGAATAGGTCAATGAAAAGCAAGATCTTAACCTCATTGATAGCAAATACTCCAAGAAAATGTTAATCATAGGATTAAAGTAGTAACTACAATAAGGGAAAATGTACGGAAAGCTCAAAAAAGGAAGCCAGTAAAAATCATCTAACCAAAAGTATAAACATAAGATCGGAAATTCACTAGATCATCTACAAATTACCAAATCTCAGAAATCAGGCATCAAATATACACAAAAGATCAAATCATACTGACCCGTAAGCAAAGCACAAAACTTCACTTAAGCAAGTGAAACTCACGGATCAGAAGGCACGGAATCATATAATACCAAAGAGGAAAAAAGAAGTCCATAGCAGAAAATAGAAGAAGAAAAATTATTATTATTTTTTATTTAAAAAAAGGCCTTTTTTGAAGTAAACAAATCCAAGGAAGGCATCAAACAGAAAAAAGCAAGTAGATCTCTCATAAATCAATTACGAGAGAGTGTCAAAAAAGAAAAATAAAGAGAACATCAAGGAAATTCAATGAAGTCATACCTAGAGCTGCTACAGAACTCATAGAGCTTGCCACGGTTGGAGAAAATGATGAGGGCAACCTCAGCATCACAGAGAACAGAGAGCTCATAAGCTTTCTTGAGGAGCCCATTTCTCCTCTTTGCAAATGTGACCTGCCTGTTTATCTTGTTCTCTATCCTCTTCAACTCCACTCTTCCTCTCCCCATCCTAATTATTCCCAACCTATCTATCTAATCCCTCTCTTCTTCAATTTTCCCTTTTTATTCAATTTTTTCTATTTCTATACAATCTCTATCTCTATATTCACTTTTCTTGTTTCTTCTTCTCCTTCTTCCTCCTGTTCTTGGGTACCAATTGCTTATTCTTTTCTGGGTCAGGACACAAGTGAACCAAATTTGTGAAAAACAAGAGAAGGTTGGATACTTTGAAACCCTAGAGAGAGAGAGAGAAAAGAAGAAAAAAGAAAGCAGAGAGAGGAAAAAGAAAGGATTTTGGGTCCTCGGTTGTGTTCTAGCTTGGGTTCTCTACTCTTATTTGGCTTTTTATCCTCAGGTTTTTCCAATCTCCACTAGAAAATGGAGTGCAGCTTAGGGTTGGAGTTGTTTCTAGTTTCATACAAGCTTCTTTTTTCCATGCTTTAATTGGTTAAGGTATTTCTGGTAAGAAAATTTTTTACCCATACGCAGATTATGCGCGTGAGCAACACATATGGGAGATGATCCAGGTTCCTGCACACTAGCGCGTCATGACAGCTGTCTTATGTGTTATTATTAAGAGAAAAATCTGTGTCATTTTCCACTGTCTTAACAGAGTATCAGAACGTCGTCACATACCTTAAAATGGATCTCCCACGTGTCAGTTCATTACTGGTTCCAATCTCTATCATGCTAATAAATTGATTTTCTTTTTTGAGAAAAGTTGAGTGAAACTAGCTTCGCTGCGTTGCTCTCATTTATAACTGCATAACTACTAGAATAGTCATAGAATATTATTTTTTTTTTCCTGACATTATATTATCAGTTTAACAATAAGAAAATAGATTAATGAGATGAAGTCAAACTTGGATACAAATGTGTATGAGTTTAAAATTATATCTACATTAAATAACAAGATTTTTCATTCATAATAACATGTGGTTGAACTACAGTGTAAAACTCTTCTATACAATGAGGAAAAATGATATACAAGTATTATTATTGTTTTTTTTTTTGCTAAACATACAAGCATAATTACTGCAGGTGATAATACTTTTGAGGGTTTTTTTTTTTTTTACCATAATCATGTCCATGGTAAAAAAAAAATGCTTCTAATAATAATTTTAAAAATCTCAAAAAAAAAAATCATTCATTTGAAAAGTTAGTCTAAAAATATATTTAGTGACTTTTTAGAATGATACAATTTTTTGATAAGTGGTTTTCATGCCTTTGAACTAATACCAATTAATTTAGACTATTTATAATAAATTAAGATGAGACTAAAATTACAAAAAATGGATGCTTAGTCTTATATATTTTATATAGGGTAGAATTAGAGAACCCACACTCCCATCAACTCCTTCCCTAAATCCCTTAACATGAAACAAACTTGTTAACTAGATATTATTTAAGGAAATTACTTTTGAATTTTAGAGGAAAAAAATTCTAGTGCTTGGATTTTCAAAAAAGGTTTAATTTCTTCTTGAATTTGTTGATGTAAATGAATTAACTTCAAATATTATTTAATCATGTTGATTTTCTTGAAGCTTTATGTGCATAAACATGTCCAAAACCTTTAGCTTTCATGCTTACTTTGTATGTACCATGCTCAACTAATAATATTTTTTTTATTGGCTACAATTAATTGTTTCATGATATATAATAGATATGTTGCTGTAAATTTTTTTGACTTGAATCATTGAAATTTAGTCTTTAAATATGTTTTATATTGAACTTGTTTGAGATTATGTTTGTACTGAAATTACATTTCCACAAAGTTTACAAACAATTGTTGAATATAATACTTCTCCTATTCAACAACAAAATTTTATACTCTTGATATCATATATTTTATCTCATACATAGAAATTGACTATAAACTATATATAAATCCCAAGAAATATACCATGTTCAGAAAAACAAGTGGTATCATTAAAATTGCACTGAAAAGTACAATGAGCATTTTCAAACTCTATATATTTTTAGGTAAATATCAATTTGAAGCTAGGGAAAAAAAAAAAGCCTTATTGCTTAGGTGGATAGACTCCATTGATCAGTGATTTTGTATCTCTTCTAAATTTACATTCCTTCTCCATTTTAGCAAATTAAAATAAATAATGAAATCTAAACTCATGATCTTTTATTTTAAGAGTAAAACTCATTTTTGGTCCTTGAAAGATGACATTGATAACAATTTAGTCATTGAATGTTGATTTCGTACGCCAGTTTAGTTCCTCGGCCTACCTAACGCTCAGCGACAAGAAGCCAGTAGATGACTTAACTAGCGTACGGAATTAACATTCAAGGACTAAATTGCCACTAAAAATGATTGAATGACTAAATTGTTATCAATGCCATCTTTCAAGGACGAAAAATGGGTTTTACTCTTATTTTAATTAGCTTGGTTTCGTCATGCAATCAAATCAATAATGCCCTTTTTTCCTCTTTTTTTATTTGAAGTTATTTCTTAAACTTGGTATATCTATGATATCTAAAACAACTCTAATTATCTTTGCACACATTAATTAGAAACTAATATTTGCAATAATCAATCTCAAGATTGAGACTATGTTAATTAAGCAAGCAGATTTTCTTCATAACCAAATATAAAGATCGAGCTAATGACCATAACATCTCTTATTCTAAGTTTTTTTTTTTTCTTAAATTAGGTAGCAAAACCTAGTTATCGTTTCTTATTGGTGCTGCCCATTATACCAAAACAAAAACCCTATAAAGAAACGCTGAGGATTTGATTTTTGATTCAAAGCCATAAATGAGACGCTACATAGGTTGGTTGCAAAGCAAATATTAAGGTCAAGTAAAGGATTCAATGCACATAGCTAAGAGTCATTTCGTCCATTCGTATAATTTACCAAAGGAGGCAACTTATGTGGAGAAGTGGTGGCTTTCTATTCCAAATAAGGAAATAAAGGTGGCATTCTTCCATCGCATTAATTAAATCAACTACTGCTATTACACCTTACACAAAATATCCTGAATTTTTAGTGGCCACAAAAAAGAGTCCAACTTTGTTTATCCCTTCTTTTTATGATTTGAAAGGTACATTTTATATCTATTGGTTATGAATGCCCTCACGTGTCTCTCTTTCAGAGAAGATTGGCATTGGCACGTCTATTTTAACTTTAGGCAAAAAACAGTTGCAATTTTACAGATGATGTAAAAGGTTAAAATTGAGTAGTGCAAAAACTTTTGATGTTTACAAAGGATAGTGCTTCGGTGATGTTGCTGAAATGCAATAATTGATACTATAGTGCACATTTAATGAGATGAGAACATGCTATAAGTCAACTACCTTATTAAATAAGTTTATTAATTACAAATATTCCCCAAAATTTTATTAATTACAAAATGTGCTCAAAGTTGAGATAATTATANAGATGATGTAAAAGGTTAAAATTGAGTAGTGCAAAAACTTTTGATGTTTACAAAGGATAGTGCTTCGGTGATGTTGCTGAAATGCAATAATTCATACTATAGTGCACATTTAATGAGATGAGAACATGCTATAAGTCAACTACCTTATTAAATAAGTTTATTAATTACAAATATGCCCCAAAATTTTATTAATTACAAAATGTGCTCAAAGTTGAGATAATTATAAAACTACCCTAAATAAACTTTAAACTCTAAACCGAACCTTAAACTCTAAATCATAAACCTTAAAATCCTAAACTAAAAAAAAAAAATTGGGGCTGATTTGTAAATAGTGAAAAAATTTGTGGGGCATTATTTTATAATTAGTATAATTTTATTGACAATAACATAATTTTATTATAATTATGTGCTATATTTGTAATAAGCTAAATTATCAAATCATACAAGTAGTCAAAAAATTTACACCGTCACCTAACTATGTTCTGTCATGTATAAAAAATATATTAAAGTTATTTATTGTTTGTAAATATCTTAGCTATTTTAATGATAAGACAACATGATATTAAATAATAGTGTAAAACAATTCTACATTGACAATGGACTAAATTTAAATTCTTAAAATTATATAATGTACGTGAGATATTTTGCCATGTAACTAGGGCTTTTATATAATTTTCCATGGATTCAAATAGAGTAAATGATATATACACAAACTTAATTTTGTTCATCAAATTCAGGTTTGTCATATTACAATGTATACTTGTGAAGATAAAATTTGTAGATAGTTTAATGCATAGAATTAGAATAATGGCTTTATTTTTATATTTGTATTTTTAATATTGTTTAGTAAAAAACTTGATCTAAAATTAATCCAAAAATATTTTTATCCTTAAAATAAAAAAACTTCAACAAGTTATTGAATGTGGTTAGTAATTATATATATAGAGAGAGAGTGAGGGGTTTCTTATCGTATTTATGTAGTATGTCATATCACATAAAAATAATTAATGTATGAATAACATATGTACAAATTAACTATTTTTAAGTTTGTTTAAAAAAATAAAATAAATTATATTTAAATCTAATAAAATATGAAAATTACATATGCTTGTTACGTCAGTATAATATCACATACTCACATGGTATCATAGAATCTTCGTATATATATTTCAACATTCATATTAATGTCATGTAATACCTACCAAAAAAATTGAATTTAAAGCTTAAATTAAATTTATACTTTCTAAATCTGCTCTAAAATTGTGATAGTTATAATTTCTCATAGAACCATGTGAGATTATACATCAAAATTGAGGGGAGGACTGTCCAAGACAAATGTGCATCATCATATTATCCAGCCAATGCTCGTCAATTTCCAACGACTATCAGATTGTTCAAAACGACAGTACATCAACAACGTGTCGGTCTCTTCTTGGCTCGTATGTACAGTGCCAGGTGACGCAGGCGATTGATGGGAAAACCTGCCGCCAGCGACGTAGTCGTACACAGAAAGACAACAGAAACGCAACGCAACTGAACAGTGATGTCTATGACCTGCCCTAGACATGCTACGTGTCACAATTATAGAGCGGGAACGCAGGGCCTCTAGATTTCGCTCCGTCGTCCTTTGTCGGACGCGTGCGGTAAAAAAGCGTTAGCAGTGTGCAATAACTGGACAGGCAAACCGGGAACTGTAGGTTCACTCGTTTACCCTTTGATTATGCTTCTCCCTAGTCTAGATTCCCAGTCATTCTAACACTGACAACCTATCACATCATCATCAACGCCAAGATATTTACTTTTGTTTTGTTTATTTTATTCACTGATGCCAAAATTGATAAAAAGTAACTGATGCAGTAAATTGCTAAATTGGTGACTAGAAGAATCTTATGCGATATTCCGTATGTCATCTCCTTTGTCAAAACGCTAATATATTTGAAAATTCATAAATATATATATGTAAACTTTTTTTTAAGAAAAAAATTATGGTGAAAGAAAGATACATCATTTCAAAATCAAGATATATCATAGCCGTAATGAGTTTTGAATTTAAGTTTTATAGGCAAAATAATTTAATTTTTATCAATTGTACTAACTTTATTAATAATATATATGTAAACTGCAATAAGATAAAGTAATAACTTAAATTAAGTAACTAATAATATTTTCGAAAAGAAAAAAAGAAGTGACTCCACTATTTCTTTTTCCTTTTTCAGAGAACAGTTTTTTTTTTTTTAAAAAAAAATTTGTGTAAGAATAGAAATTAGTTTAAATCTTTTAAATTTTAGTTCTCATATTTTAGTTTCCTTCTTTTCAATTTATTTCCAAACCTAAAATTTATCATTAGAGAAATTATTATTGTATATTAGTTGTTTTTAGATTGGCTCACATGGACAATTCATAATAACTCAGTCATACAAAAGAAAAAAGTGTAGGTAAATCTGGTTAAGCCTAAATCATATCACCTGAACTAGTTTAATAAAGTGTGAATTTATTTAGTGTATAAATAACATTACTTGATTATAAGTTTTATTTTTTTTTTCTAAGTTTTAAAGGTAAGGATATTTTCGGAGCAATTTTTTTGTATCCAGACTAAATCTCTCCTCGAACGATTTTAAGAGTGCAATTCATACATTGATCAAATGCATTCAAAAAAAAAAATTCTCTTAAATTGTGAGCTAATTACACTTAATAAGTGTGTCTTTACTATTATTTTTTTTAATAAGTAATGTTATTATCACCTTGCCATTTTTGACAACGGATTTGAGTCACTCATATCAAAATCTACATCCACTTAAGTGGCCCAAATGAACCGTGGGAGAGTGATATTATTCTTTTTTTTTTTTTATGGAATATTACTCTATTTTTTTTTTTTTTGGATTTTATTGAAGGGAGATAAGAATAAAATTGTGGTGAGACGAATATATCTGCATAGAGACGAACACGTGAAGAATAAAAGTCAGGTCAATATTGACAACTCCTAACAAGAAAATGGGTGGAAAGGCAAGTTAGATAACATCCATGGCATTGGCAATTGGCAGTACACAAAGACAAAGTACAAGCACATCCCATCTAGGAATGCTTGTACTAAAATGTGGTCATGACACGAGCAAAATGTGGCCTAGTTTCAATGAATAATAATAATAATATAATAATAATATTATTATTATTGTTATTATTATTATTATTATTTATATTTTTATATTTTTATTGTGACACGTGTCATATGTTGAGATCATGTATTCTTCTTTCCCTTAAATAGAATCCAATTCAAAAGTATATGGTTGATTATAAAAAAATTAAACCTTAAATGCTAAAACCTTAACCCCAAACCCTATAAGCCTAAAATCTAAATAATAACTCTAAGCCCTAACTTTAAACTTAAATGGTAAACCCCAAATTATTATATATTTTAAGAATTTTCTTTCTTATAATCATGATTAGTGCCAGGTAAGATAAAATTGAATGTCATATTATATTTTCGATCTTAAAATTCAATTTTGCTATCTCTTGCAAAGTATTTGTATTTCAATCTAATTCATTCTATTATTATTATTATTATTTGTATTGTGACACGTGTCATGTCTGGAGGCTATATATTATGATACATGCTATGTGTTGAGGCCATGTATTTATTAGTATAAATTTATAATTGCACAGTCAAAATTTAATAAACATGCAACACTATATAATTTTATTTTTTTAAATCAAATCTTAACTATGCATCTAGTAAGATTATCATTTTTAGTTTCCAATACCCATCCATGAAGATGTGTATTGATACAAATTTAATTTATTACGGTGTCTTTTAATTATGGATAATTATATATTACTGTTTACAGATTGCATAGTTAACATAAATTTCCAAAAAGAATTGAATTACTTGAATTTAAGTTTTATTAGTTTATTTACAATTATGTACAATCATATATAAAATAATGTGGCAACCAATGATTAGTTATTGTGCCAATACCCTATCTATCTTTGATAACGGGCATTGTATTTGCCTGTAAATGTAAGAGGATTTTAATTGCTCACCAAAAATTATAATGGGATTTCTTCATAGCATCAATACGCTTTTGTTTTTTCTTCTGTTTTAATAGAGATTATACTATGGGGTAATTTATCTATTCTTTTTCTTTTGTTTGATATTTTTGGCTGCAATTTTGGATTCGAATACAAAATCTACAAGTCATAATGACGATGTCAGTACTGCTTATCTACAAGTTGTTTGATGGTAACTTAAGTTTATTTATTAATAATTTATCTCAAAATCATTTTTTTTTTTGAGCCATCATACAAAAAAGGATGTAAAAGTTTGGCTTCTAGTGTTTATTCATTTTTGGGGAGGGTTGGGTGAGGACTGAATAATATGGTTGCTTGTCACTGAAATAACTGGATGGTGTTACTTACCAATAGAATTGAGATGTGTACCTTTTTCTTTAAATTTTCCAAAGAAGGCATTAGAAACAATTGAATATGAAGTCTTGCTATATCATGTCCAAATGATTCTTACTCCATCTTGTAAAGTGTGTTTTGCACTCAATTCGAATCAAGCATGCTAGCCTGGAAAGGATCCAACCAAGAATCATTTTCCTAAAATAATCTATGTTATGGTCTATTTCTCAACTGCAAGTTTCCAAGTATTCCAAAATGGCTACAAGACATTTCCCAACATTCAGAATGTAATTCCAACTAACCATGATCTACTGTCTAAATGCTTTTTGGACCTTTAGGGTCTGTTTGGGAGTTTTTTTGGAGGAGAGAAGAGAGGAGAGAAAAAAGAGGAAAAGGAAGAGAAAGGGAAGATAAGAGTTTTACTCTCATTTGTTTGGATGATTAAAATGAGCAAAAATAGAGGAAAGAAAAGGAAAAGTCCTGTTATAAAATATTTTTACTAATTTACCCTTTATTATTTTTTCACTCTTTTTTTTTAATTCAATTTTTAATTATAAATTTAATTATTATTTATTATTTAAAAAATAAAAATTGACAATAATCAAATTGTATACTATTTGATTTATTAAAAATATTTTTAAGTAAGAAGAATAAATTTTTAACCAATTAATAATAATAATATATATTGAGCTATTGAGTATTGACAATAAGTAATTATTTTAACCCACTAATTGATTAAGCATATTGACTTTTTCTTTGCCACCAACCCCACCCCACCTATCTTGAAAGTATTGACAATAGGTGATTGCACGGTAAAACAGTATGGGCACAAAACAGTACTGTGCTGTTTTTATGTGACAATATGGACAAAATTGTAAATTAATTCTTTACCTCTCCAAACCCTCCAATTTGGGGGGTTGAAATTTGTGGAAAGAAAAAAGAGTGCAAGGGTTAGAGTTTAACCCCTAGTTCCCTTCTCCTTTCAAACTTAAAACTCCCAAACAAGGGAATGAGCTCTCTTATTCCTTTCCTCTCTTCTCCTCTCCCTTCCAAAAAAAACTTTCAAACACACCCTTAATTATCATATGAATTTTATTTTTTAAGTAATCAAAAAATTTATGAGATAGATAAGTTGCTCTATCTTTTAGGCTAGACACATCGTAATTAATAGATACCTACCAATAAAAGATCATTAGTAGGATTTAAACGAAAGACTTTTTCGTACAAACTTACTAAATGAGCCAACCCTTGTAGACACCATATAATCTCTCTATGTTTCTCACAAATATTCATTTATTTAACTTTATATTCAATAACAAATTTTGTATAGTTTGCAAAAACTCTTGAATTTAAACTTTCAGGTGGAGTGAGATTATAGAAGGTAGAGGTGTCAAAATGGGTTGGGTCCGTTGGGTTGGNTTTTTTTTTTTTTTTTTTCAATATAAGAGAGAAAAGATTGTAAGAAGGCAAAAGTTGACAAAATCTGATCCTTGAACATCCTTCTCTGTTTTCACACCTTATTGTTGACTTCCCAAGTCATGTTTAATTGCTTACTATTTTTCTGTATAGAAACAAACTTAGCTGTAGGATCTCAGGTATATTGGGCATGAAAAAAGATAAATTTACAAATTTTGTTCCGGCCTGTTTGGTACATGGAATTAAAATCATAAAATCAGAATAGGAATAGGAATGGAATGGTCATTTCCATTCCATAGTTTGGTGATTTTATGGAATCGTTGTAGAATGAAATTAAAATAGTTCATAAAAGACATAAAATATCCCTCATTTTGTAAAACAAATAAAGATATATTGAAAAAAGAAATATATTAATTACATGGAATGAGCAACCCCACATCACAAGATGGGAATGCTCATTCCCACTTCAATGGAATTAAGACCATTGCATGCCTTATTTTGCTGTCAAACAGCAGATTGCTCATTCCATGGAATAGAGCATGAAATAAAATCACCATTCCATCATTCCATGTACCAAACAAGCACTTATAACATTGTACACAAACTGCGATGTGGCAAAATTTGAGTATAAAAAGACCAAAAAACGTTTAACTGGAACCAATTAAATTTAGATTATGCCAAACAATGCCTCTGGTAAAATATAATAACAAAAGATTTATGTATGTATCATTACTCATTGAGTAGAATCTAAGTTAGATTTCAAGGCCAAACAAACAAAAAGAAAAGACCATCAATAGAAAGCAAATGTTACAGCATTCAACCTCCCCCAAGTTGATATCTAATTACAGAATTTGTCCGTTTTCGCTAATGATAGTGGTGTTCCAATGACCATGACATAAGCATAAATGATGTGTTTCCTTTAATGTAATAAAGCAATACAGAGCATGCTCGTGGTGTGTTGGTACTAGTATAGAAAGAATCGGGTTCACAACTTATCAGTTAAAAGCAAACAAGGAAGTGAAAAGGAAACAACAGATAGAGAAAGAAAACCAGGAATCTTGGCAAAGAAACACTAAAGCGGTATTCTGATTATATTTGCAATTGCCACAAGGCATATAAAGCACAATTTAGTTTTAGTGCAGAAGAAATTTTACTGTTACATATCACCTTTCTATGAGGGGTTTCAACTTTCAGTCATCCCATTGATATGGAGAGGAAGAAAAGAAAGACGAGTAAAAGGAAAACTTAAAAAGCCATGTCATTCTAAGAAAACAATGAGAGATCTAGTGACTGTTGGCGAGAATACTTGACAGAGAAGATATATTACATGATGCGAAAGATAATCAAACAGATTATAGGTTTCAACAATCGGGACATGGAAAGTAACCTTTGGCTGCACATTTCATACATGCTACACGTGACGCCTTTGATTCGCGACCTAGCGTTTCAAGCAAATCCTCTACAAGGTTAATGCCAGGTATTCCCCCTTCTGTGACTGATCCAGTTCCTTTACATCTAGAGCATGCAATTCTTCTCACATTGCCACATCGCTTGCACATCCCCAATGAGCTACATTCAAAGGATTGCAACATTATATGTCAAAAGTAAATAAAAAACCATGTCTCTCTAGGACATTTGTTTACAATGATATTCTCATCCTAATTTTGACACTGTTATTGTTGTCTTACTATCAGGAAATCCGCATTCATCAGAAACAGCCATTTCCGTGACTACCAATAAAATGTAGTCTGTGGAATTTCACTTCATTTAAAGGCATAAGATTCAGGGCTCTTTGAAAGATAGGACACCATGACACGGATTCTCAGATAAGGCAGTCTACTAATGTAGATAACTCGGGCAGAAACAGATTGATAAACAGATCAAGAAGAAGCAACTATGATTAAAAGTATATTAGGCAGAGCCCCTGCATCAGATCCCAAACTTTAACACGAAGCTAGTAAGATATACACAGGACAGTCTAAATTATCAGGCCGCAAACAAAATCTTCACATGATCTAATGAGTCTAACTGACAATATTAAAGGAGGGGTTAAAAGAATCGGAGCCGCTAAAGCAGCACAAGAATTTGGCCACAAAAAAAGCATCTAAAGTACAAGCACCAAACTTCCAGACTACAGAAAGAGAAAAATAACATTTGAAGTGACAAAATAATATAAGATATACAAAACTTCAAGAAAACCAAGACTAACAGATAATCCTCCTAATGGAGTAAAATACTCAAGAAGACCCAACTAGCCCATCAAGATAATGAGGAATGTTTTTCCCATGAATTTGCCCGGAATTTCAGGTATCTGATACACTCTAATCTAGCCAGTATATTTGAAGGAACCTATGACAGCAACCCTTTTCAACAAGATAATGAAACCCAAATGCCACCAAGTCACCGTGAAATAACAGTATTGATCTCCATGGTAAAACCATAGATTCTATTGTTATGTTGGTAGGTATGCAAGGTTAAAGGAAAACCTTATGTTGCAGTATGTAGTATTTGGATGCAAGGACAAAATTTTAACTGCAATGAGAGGGCTTACACGAGCTTCAAGGAGCTTTTTCTTGAGCAGTGGCGTGTCTTTCTTTGGTGTTGAATAATTAAAAAAATTGTAACTTTGCATGTGTGCTTTTGGGATGGTAGGGAAAGAGAAATTTGTGAGGTTTAATCCAGTTGTTCTATGGAAGAGGAGAACTGCCAGAATAAATTCATGATTCTTATCAAGACATCAGATAAACTGATATATTACTAGTGTCTCATACGCATTAGAGAACCAATGGTTTCAGTAATAGATATTTCCAACATTCTCCCTTATGCATGCAGCTAATACATCTTTATCCCAATTGGCAAGGAAGATTGATTTTAAATAAGGAGTCAATAGAAATCTATCTTATCATATGGTGGATTACTGACAAATGTAAAAAGTTTCAGTCATTGCGGAGCTTGGTTGTTTTGCTAATTGATATGAGCTAGTGCTCCTCCTCATGTATGAGTTCAATACTCCCCTTAAGGGCATGACTAATACACAAAATTTTCCAATTTGAAATGGGGAAGTATATAAATGAGCTGGTTCTGAACTCATGTAGTCATGTTCCAGCTTTTATTGCTCTGACAAATTTCTGGCAACTCCAGACTGCTAAGCTGTAGAAGAGCACAGGTGGTGAAGTCATACAGCAAGCAAAGGAAACACTTAAAAATTGAATGGACTTGTTTGCATAGCATAATGGCCATGGCATTGGATATAGCAATTTTGAGAAGATTCCGTAGTGTAGGCCAAGTGACTTTTAAATATGAAGGCTTTCTTTAAGCGTATGACCAATTACAGTACCAAGAGCTTCTTAATTCTTGGGATTGAATATAGCAATTTTGAGCAGAATAGTACAATCTATGCTAATTGATTTGTATTAATAAAGACTAACCTTTACTAATCTAGCTTGTCCCCTAACTACGAAGTTTAAAAGGATGCTCATGAATATCACAATTTTTTGACATAATAATAAATCATTGCAATGATGCTATGTCAGAATTATATGAACCATTATGAATTCAAGTGAATTGCAGAAACTAAAACTACAAACTCAGCTTAGTTGCAGAAAATTAAAAAAGAAAAAGGGAAAAGAAAGGAAGAAAATGCAGAGTGTAAGAGCTATTAGGTGGTTTACCGTTTACCTGCGTTGAGAGACAGAGAATAATGCGTCGATTCTGGGGGCAGCAATGGTGGCAGAGAGGAGCAAAGTACCCACTGCAAAACCTGCGAGTTCACTTGCTGTGATATTATCCATTTTCTACCTTAGCTTATCTTCTGACAACGTTTCCTTATATCAACAAACAAATGTAATAGATTATATATAACTTTCAGAAAGTTATTGCCAATTGGCCTATTAGCTCAGTTGGTTAGAGCGTCGTGCTAATAACGCGAAGGTCGCAGGTTCGAGACCTGCATGGGCCAAATGTGTTTGTTTTCCCAATATTTGGGCCAATTGTTTTCCAATTTTTATTTTTTATTTTTATATATGGGCCTTTTTGGTGCCATCTTTCCTTTTGCAAAATCAAGATGATTGGGTCTTTCTAAGTGTGAAGGCCCATAGGTTCTTGTTCACCAGAGACAAGTGGGCCAATAAATTACTAGGATGACAAAGTTAAAAGTAGTGCATTTCTTCCACAAAAATATAAAAGTTATTTTTCACTCCTACACACTATTAGACGTAATATTACAACAAATGATTAATTGTATTTTCTTTTCTAATATGTTATATTTTTTAGCCTTAATTATAATTTTAATCTTTTTATTTTTATAACATGGACAATTTGGTCATTGAAAATAAATTAATTAATCCCTATGTTTTTACAAAATAAACAATTTTGGTGTCTTCGTCAAAAAAATAAAAGTTATTTTTCACTCCCACACACTATTAGACGTAATATTACAACAAATGATTAATTGTATTTGCTTTTCTAATATGTTATATTTTTTAGCCTTAATTATAATTTTAATCTTTTTATTTTTATAACATGGACAATTTGGTCATTGAAAATAAATTAATTAATCCCTATGTTTTTACAAAATAAACAATTTTGGTGTCTTCGTCAGTGTGTCATTTAAAACTTAATAGAGGATGCTGACATAACACTAAAAAATTATTTTATTCTAAATTAATCATTTAAATGTATGTGACACCATATGTACATAACTTTTTAAATAGCCAAATTAACTTTAATAATAAGATTAAGCATTAATTATTAAAAAAAAATTCTGGGTCTATTTGGTGGCACAGTTTCATCCTTGTCTATGTCTAGTATATTAATTGCTTAGATTCAATTGTTGGTGGGGCAGCAATGCGTGGAGGTAATAGAGTGTAGGAGAGCCATCGACGGTGGATGGAAAAGAGCCATGATAAATGATTTTTATTTGTTTGGTTGTCATCAAGAGAAAATAAAAGAGATGAAAAAGTGGGTAAAAAAAAAGGCAAGGGTTCCACTAAAAAATAAGGCAAATTTACTAAAATAATGCTATTTAATAAAAAAAATTACGTAACGAGGTTACTTGTGAAACTATTTACTAAAATGAATCATTTTTTTTTTGTACAATACATGCTGAAGTATTTTTATTAGAAAACGCTAAAATATTATAGCGTTTTAAGCAATAAATGCTAAAATATAAAATATAAAAAATGTCAGCCTTTTCTGGTGGAAAACGCATATTCATTTTTGATGTAGAAAACACCAAAATGAATATGTGTTTTCCATTAGAAAACGCTGTTTCATTTCAGCGTTTTCTTTCGTTTCTATGAAGAATCTTGATAGGAGTCTTTACATTTAANTTTCTTTCGTTTCTAAGAAGAATCTTGTTAGGAGTCTTTACATTTAAGTGTTTTCAGAAAAAAAAAATTGGTTTTTATTTTTATTTTTATAGAAAATGCATTTTACATTTTAGCGTTTTCTGATAAAAACACTTTAGCGTATATTGTGCGAAAAAAGTGACCCATTTTAGTAAATAGTTTCAAAAGTAACATAAATTCATAAATTCTTTATTAAATAGTATTATTTTGGTAAATTACCCCAAAAATAATCTCTCTAAATATATGAGAGACAATTGCTGAAGCATCCACGATGAATTTGTCTTGCCGAGTCTATAAGGCATACTCTGGATTGGGAAGAGTGATGCCATCGGTAACAATGGAGGAAGGAGGGCAATGCTTGGTGCCATCAACAAATGACATGAGATCATGTCCTTGAAATAGGGCGTCAACAAGTGTACGCCAAAAAAAATAATTATGGTGATTCAGCTTGATAGGGAGATGAGCCGAGGTGAAAGAAATCAAGGTGGGGCTAGTGTGATGGACACTAGGTGAGACAAGAACTGGACGAAAGGTAGAGCTGGAGCTGTTGGCCATGGAGGTAATTTTTTATTTTTTTTCCTGTTAGGCGAATTACTCTGATACCACGAAGAAATAGAGAAGGAGATAAAAACTGTCGTATATTGTATTGCTGTGATATTTGTTATAAATACAAGAACTAAGCTACAGGAATGATATTTGAATGTTTGAAAAATAAATCTGTAACAAATATTTGAAACTTGAAACTGTAACAAACTCTAAATTTACTAAGAAGGGCATGCGGTGCATGCTTCATCCAAACATGAAGCCTCGATATTCATAGTTTTTGGTGAACAATTTCGTAATCGACAGAAGTCTCCAAATACAAACCATGGAAATTGAGAGTTTACGTACGTTGACCGTATCGTTTACTTGAGATCAATTCATGAATCCAACACATGCATGACTTCGTCCACCCTATGTCTTTCACTTCTCTTATATATGTTCCTAGCCCTAACTTTTTTCTCATCACATTTTCCTTTTCACTGTTTAATTTGTTCTATGAGGTTTTCTTTTCCAAACTTGTTCATTGATTTGGAAGAGAAGACGGAAAAGGAGTGGGACCCGCAATTGGGATAGATATCGGCACCGTGTTGGAGTATGGTACCACAACCAGGTCCATAGAGATCACCACCAACAACTGAGGGAACAAAACTGTTAGATATAAAATTATTCATAAGTCTTTACTTATGAGCTTAAGCTTTTAAAAATTATATAGTACTAAATATTTTCTCATCTTCATGCATGTCACTAGTCCATTTAAAACACATATTGTCCTACCAACGAGGTGTTAGCTCAGTGGAAGCAGGCTGAGCCCCAAGACATTTTAGGTTAAAGGTCCTAAGTTCGAATTCTTGGAATCGCACTTATTGGAAGGGATTTACCTATTACTACTTCTGTCCTGAATAGATATTAATTCCATATTTAAAGGGTGTGAGGATACCCAGGATATAAACAAAAAAAAAAAAAACACATTGCCCTTATTTGGGCACATTATTGTATAATATGATCGTTTATGGAATTTTAAGTATATGAATTCACATTTTGGTTTTATTAAAGTTATCCCTAATTGTAAATCATGAAAATAGATTAGGGGGAGCACTGACACTAATGTGCTTAATTGAAAGTTTAGGAGGAAAATGCAATTGAAGTATCAAATCTGGGTGGTACATACGATTTTCCCTTAGAAACAAATTATAATAATATGAGAAAGTCACATAATTTAAGACTAAGTCATATATATTTCAACGATTCATTGAAAGAGAATCTAAACATTTATTATTTAATGAAACGACAATCTACAACACTTGGTAGGGCCTTATAGTGTTAACTTATATAATCATTAGTCTGAGACAGTGAGAGAGTAGCACATTTCACTCTTTCATGTAATAGGTCCACGAATCATAGTTGGATCCATCTAGAAGCCTAGCAAGACGATGCAATCTTCCAGCTCTGCTAATGGATATAGTTGTTAAAGGCTAGCATATTCTTCCTTACCTTCTTCAAAAAAATCACATCAATGACTGGCCGAACATTTGTATGGATCCCTTATTCATAGAGAAAAAAGTTTGAAACCTAGTTGTCCTTGATTTTGGTTGTGTTAGTGCTCCAAAGCATAAGATTTTGATTCCATGACACGTACACCTAAATTGCAATTAAACTATAGTCTATTTTGAATGGAAATTTCATGAAGAGAGAAGATCTAAAGCTATCAAATCAAAACTTTATAAGATCTTAAATCTTTTGGCTCATAACTTTACATTAAAGAATTGTTTCAGTTGGGTCTTTGGCCTCGTTGTCTTACCCGAAAAAAAAAGAAAAGGGAATTGCTTCAGTTACTATCCAGTATCAATACCAATTTAAGGGCAAAAATTAGACAATGTCCTAACGCACTAACTACGCTACTATACACAGGCCAGGTGTTGGCTAAATGACTAATCCAATCCACATTCATGGTACCCATTATACCTTAACTGGAATCCAATGCTAAGAAATTAATTGTTAATTACGTTGAACGATCATTGAAGTCAGCACATTACCAAGGTTGGCAAAAAAGAAAAGAAAAGAAAAAACAAAAATAAAGCATGCATAGCTGGAATATATTATGGTAATTAATATATGCCTACAATCTAAAGTGTGGAATTAGGGATTAAGTGAATCAAACACTTGTGGCATGTTCATTGGATCAAAGGCCACTTTCAAGGGAACAGCAACAACCCTCCAAGATTTGATCGTTTTATTAAGATCATGTTTGTCTTCATTGTTCATATGACTAAGAATATTACTTTTGTTTAAATATTTGTACTTAATTTCGACATTCAATACGGTACTCAAGATTTCGTTGACCCACTTCAACTTGTTCCATTCTAATTGGGAAGCTAAGGAAGCTGTTAAGCACCAATTTCAACTCTTGGACTCAAACAACATGACCACTGGATTTGCTGACATCACCAATGAATTAAGAATACAATGGGAAATTGAATTCAAAGTTCGGAACAATCTATACCTTTAAGTAAATTAATGTTGAAATGACCCACTGAAGAATGATATATGTTGAGTGGGTTTTATACCTACTCTTTAGATCTCTTTTACTTAATTATTTGGTTGTTTATTGAGATTAATCATCATCTAATGTGATGTTTTATGTTAAATTGTAGGTTTCATAGGTTAGAATGAAGAATTGAAGAATTAAGAAGTTTCTAGACCAGAATTCAAGCGCTGCGGCGCCCAAAACCCAGAGCTGCGGCGCCTGGACCATGAAATTTAAAAGCGGGACAGCAACTCAGCGCTGCGGCGCTCACGCGTAGAGAAAATTGGTGTTTTTTGGCAGAGAGGCAGCGCCACGGTGCCCAAAATCCAGAGCTGCGGCGCCCGTGCGATTTTTCTGAACACGTGCCCTTTTTCTTTAGTTTCTTTAGGGCTTTTAGAGGGAGTATAAATAGGAAATTTTAGGGATTCTTTGGGAGATTCTTTTCTGGACTTTTTGGAGGCAAGAAGGAGAGCAAAAACAAGGATTGGAGAATGGCACAACAAGATTAGGGCTTCTCTTCAGAGTTTTTATTCTTCTTCCCTTTGAACCATGTCTAGATTTAATTTTACCTTGTTCTTCCTTTTTGCTATGAACTAAATTCCCTTCTAGGGCTATGATGTAGCCTAGCTAGGATGATTTGTTATTTTCTATTTCTTTAATTCAAGAACTCCTTTATTAAATTGTCTTCTTCTTCTCAAATCTTCATGCTTCTAATTGCTTGATCACCAATTAGTTGATTAGATAATTACAATGAGACTGGGAGGTAATTTGTAATTAAAGATCATAGAGATTAAGAACATAGGTTGCATGTAGGATAGGAATATACCTCCATGGCTTGTGTAGCTATTTAAAAAGAACCATAGAATTAAGTGAATTTCTAGGTTGTTCGCAATTCACATAGGAATATCGTGAGTTCATAACTTAGAAATACTTTTGTTTGACCTTGGGAAAGGCTAATAAATAATTTAGGGTTCTTGGCTAGCAATTAGGAAGATTGTTCTTGGTTAATGAATTAGGAATAGCAAATCGGAATAGCTATGGTGAAATCAAAAGCCCTAGATATTTTTCTTTCTTAATAATTCTATCATTTTACTGGTTTAGTTTGTTATTTTGCTGGTTTAAGTTTGTTTTCATCCTATTTTAGTTGTTTCTTGAAAATTTCTCTATATTGATTGATTAGATAAAATTAAGGTTAACCCAATTTCGGTAGTTGATACATTAGTCCTCGTGAGAACAATAACTCTATCTCATCTTATTACTTGAAAACGATAGCGTACACTTGCGTTAAGATTTCTCACAACAGTATATATTAGTGAGAGATTGAGCAAAGTGTGTCATAGAATCCGCAGACCAAAATAGGCTTAGAGTAAAAGTAAGATGATGGTAGCTATGATGGGTTTGGGAGCCACACATAAAGGATTGAGGAAAGGTCCTTGGACACATGAAGAGGATACGTTGCTTAGTGAATATGTCACCTTGCATGGGGATTGCAGCTGGAGTTCTCTAGCAAGGTTTGCAGGTATTTATTTCCCATTAACCACATTAATTATCTAAAATCCCTCCCTCCTACATTAAGCAATGCTTGATATAAGGAGAGTTGGAAAATAGAATAATAGAAATAGAAAGGGGGAATGGTTTAATTTTCACAACTTATTTTATTTGGGCTCTAAATTTTCATCCAAAATTTGGAATGAAAAAGTTTACAAAGCATAAATGATTATTACTCAATCTTAATTCATTATTTTTGTTAATATTACTTTTATCCCTATCAAATATGAAGAGTACCCCATACAAATTATAGAAATTTAATTTCTTTATTTTCCAATTTGAGTAATATATGAATAATGATTTCATATGTTCTAGGTAGGTGTTACATTTGGCATACCTTTGGTTAATAAAACATCAATGTATTTTAACTCCTTAACTTCTTTTCAGGCTTAAATAGAAGTGGCAAAAGTTGTAGGTTAAGATGGGTGAACTATTTGAAGCCTGGCCTCAAGAAAGGTAAAATAACACCTCAAGAAGAAGGCATCATTTTTGAACTGCATGCTGTGCTGGGTAACAAGTAAGACAATCCTTCATCCCTATCTATCTCTTGTCTCTAAATTTATTTATTTTTCTTTCTCTTATCTCAAATTTATGAGGTGAAACGCAGATGGTCTACAATAGCTAAATACTTGCCGGGAAGAACAGACAATGAGATTAAGAACTACTGGAGAACAAACTTCAAGAACAAAGAAAAAACCGCTTCTAAGAAGTCAGAAAACCGAAGAGCACAGGGCCTAAAACAGATAAAACAGGAGCAACAACGGGAGAAGCAACTTCAGGAATGCGAAATGAAAAACATCTCATCAGAGGCAGAAACCAAAACTGAGACAAAACAAACTGAAGCACAAGAAAAGAAGCAAGAGATGGCTTTCATGTGCCCATCTGTAGAGGACCAATGCTTGCCTTTGATGATGTATCAAGAAATTACTTCTTCGTGGTCTGACATAATGGGATATGAAGGCATTTTGCCTAACCTTTGGGACCTTGATGAACAACCACAATGTCATCATGCAGATAATTTAAACCAGAGCAATTATGCCATGCTAAACCAAGCTACATTTGGAGGGGATCCCAGTAAGGTGGCCGCACAGAATCAAGATAGAACTTTTTGTCTTGATGAAGTTTTCAACGACCTTTGCCATGAAAAGTATATGTTTGGCTGAACTTAACACATATATATCCTCCAAATTATTTCATCAAGGCACTAAGTATTGTTTATTGAGTTTGTCAACATGTTATTTTGTGAATATAAGTTAACTGCTCGATTTTCATTGTAAAACATGAGATAATTGCCAAGCCAGTTAGCTTGGCACAAAAGACTAGTTAACACTCCTTGATAGTAAATATTTGTGACTCAAGTTCTTCCTAATATATATATATATATAGATTCCAAGAGTTAGGTAAATTCATTGTCATAAGCATGAACGGAAATATAAATTTGGTCCTTGAGCAAAGCAAATCAGGCCAAAACCAAGTGGCACAAAAGAATGGGCATATCTCCCAAAGATCCTGCAACCTACTTGCAAATCACAACAGAGCATAATAAAGTTACAGTACAAAAAAAAGAAATCACTCACTACCTCTGGCTCTGAAGAACTCTTCATGAAACTTGATAGCCTGAGATATGATTCAAGATCATCCCATGTACCTCCATTAAAACAAACATCATTTCATCCTTTCCATATTTGCCATAAAATCATTTAGATCAGACTCATCTCCTTTTTACCTCTACCCAGACTTAACGGATTCTCAGCAATCTTGAGCCACCAATCCCAACTTGACTGATGATGTCTAGAAGAGCTATTGAGCATTAGGGGACTGGAGAGCCAAATCTGAGCCAAACAAGAGCAACATAAGAATAGATGTATCTGTGATTCTGATTCAATATTACATAAAGGGCAGCAGTCCACAACACTAGCTATTCTAGCTTGCAAATTAGCCCGAACATGAATTCCATTGTGGAAAAATCTCTACATGAAGATCTTAATTTTGCTAGGGAGTTTAAAGGACCATGTCATTTTCCAAGATTTCTTCCTTTGTGGAATGTGATCCAGTAGTGCTGTTTCTGTCTGAATTAGATTCATAGCAGACCAATAACCCTCGTGTACCTGGTAGAGAGGTGAGCCATGTTTATGCAAAATGAGGGTATCACGACCATTATAAGTTTTTATGTTAAGTACTGCACTTGCATCTTGAGGTGCCAGCACCTGTAAAATGCGGTCTCTATTCCACAAGGTGCTAGCACTTCCATCTTGCTAATAACTGGCTTAAAACGTATTACCTGTTTATACGCATTGGATAAAATCCTTTAACATATTTCCAAAAGTTAGAGAAGAATTAGAAAAGGAAGAAGTCTGATAAGCCAGTTTTATACCGCTTATCTCATATTATTCATGCTTAATTTTCATTCACTCTTGAGTAATTTAGGTTAGGTTTTCACAAGTTTAAGTCTACTTTTGTAGGTTTATCTTTTGGAAGGCCTTGAAAGCAATTTCGGCACAAGAGGGTGCAAGAAATGAGTAAAATCTTGTATTCTGGACTGAAGGCAAAGACTTGGGCACCACAGCTCCCACTCAAGGCGCCGCGGAGCCCCAACACGATGACCAACAAGATTTTAGGGAATTGGGCGCCGTAGCCCCTTATAATAGGTGCCGCAGCGCCCTATGGTCAAGAATCAGAGACAAAAATCTAGAAAGAAGGGCGCCGCAACGCCCTATACCAGGCGCCACAGCACCTTGGAATGAGAAAAGTTAGCGTTGTAGCGCCCTATTCCAAGCGCCGCAGCGCCCTATCTTTAGGAATCAACATGAAGCAGACAGAATGTTGGGCGCCACAACGCCCATCAGACAAACACTAGGAGGCTGCAGCGCCCAAACCCAAGGCTGCAGCCCCCCGAGGTCAACTCAGGATTTGACCTTCAAAACCCCTATTTTTATTAGGACTCTTATTTTTATTTTAATTGTTTTGTCTCCTAAACTTCCTAGGACATTTAAATAGGACTCTAATAGTCTAAATTAGGGTTCCACACTTTTACACACAAGAGGCAAGAGGAGAAGAGGGATCAAGCCTGAAGATCGGTGTGTTCGGCATCAAATCGTCATCTCCAAGAGTTTAATTCTTCCTTTTTCCTGTTTCTGATGTGTAATCTGCTTATGAGTTTATTTTCTGCATTCATTATGAACTAATTTCACCATCTACGGTGAAGATGTAGCCTAGTTAGGACGGATTGTAATTCCTATGTTTTGAATCAAAAGACTACCCAATTGATTGTCTTCTTTATCTTTGTTCTTATTGCTTCTATTTGACTGGCCATCTTAATAGATGATTAGATGATTGCAAATGTTACCAGGAGGTTAGTTGTAATTGGGGATCCTAGAGATAAAGAACATAGATTCCATAAGGGGTAAGAATATACCCTTATGATCTATGTAGCTAATAAAAAGAACCATAGAAGTAATTGAATTTCAAATTATTCATAATTCACATAGGGGTATAATGGATTTGTAATTGGGAATCATGTTTACTTGACCTTGGGAAAGGCTAGTGATCAATTTAGGGTTCTTGGCTAGCAATTAAGAGGGTTGGCTTTGGTCAATGAATGAGGAATAAAGATTCGGACTAACTATGGTGAAATCGAAACCCTAGATACTCTCTCACCATATTTTTTACTCATTTTTACAGCAATTATTCGTTGTTTATTGTTTTGCATTTAAGTATCACCATAATTCACTCATTNTAGCAATTAAGAGGGTTGGCTTTGGTCAATGAATGAGGAATAAAGATTCGGACTAACTATGGTGAAATCGAAACCCTAGATACTCTCTCACCATATTTTTTACTCATTTTTACAGCAATTATTCGTTGTTTACTGTTTTGCATTTAAGTATCACCATAATTCACTCATTCATTGTCTAGATAAAATTGGAATACACATAATTTTGGTATTTAGTAGCTACAGTCTCCGTGGGACGATACTTTATCTCATTTATTTATTACTTGATTACGACATGTGCACTTGCGTACACTTTCTACATAACAAAGTTCCTAGTAGATTTAGCATGAATCAAGAAATGAGACTCAAACGGAGTGTTGGTACTTGGAGTCAAATTACGGTAATTTAATAAAATTCAATTCTTATACATTATTCAATGATTAATTTATCCAAAATAATTACGATAGATGGATTGAGTGTATGTCAAAGAGTTGAAGCTATTGGCCACTTGTTTTTGTGGAAGGCATCATATAGATGCATGGTTTATCATTCATTGTGAATTCTCTATCGTGTATATATATATATATTTCCTTTCATTTATCCAACTTTAAGTTGAATGAGGAATTGGAAAAATGAAGCTCTTCACGTCATTACAAGAAAATAGAAAATTTATCTAGGAAATTTCTCACAGAAAATAGATCCATGAGAAAATTACAAGATTTATCACGAAACGAAATTTCGTGAGAAATTTTTAAGGAATTTTCATGGATTTCTCATGGATTAGCATTCAATAGGAATTTCTCATGAAATTTTTTTTCGTGAGAAAATTCTATGAGAAAATTGAATTTCTGATGGAATTTTCTCACAGAAAATATTTATGCGAGAAAATTTGGTGAGAAAATTGAATTCTTGATTGAATTTTTTCATGGAAAATTTTTTTGTGAGAAAATTCTATAAAAAAATTCAATTTTCTCAAGGAATTTCTCATGGAAAATTTTTTCATGAGAAAATTCGCTAGAAATTCCCCTGAAAAATGGAACGCACTATTTAACTAAAGTTAAAATTAGGGTTTTCAAATTTCTCACGGAATTTCTCGGAGAAATTTGGTGAGAAAATTGGGTTTTTCTTTCACATTNATTTTTTCATGGAAATTTTTTTTTGCGAGAAAATTCTATAAAAAATTCAATTTTCTCAAGGAATTTCTCATGGAAAATTTTTTCATGAGAAAATTCGCTAGAAATTCCCCTGAAAAATGGAATGCACTATTTAACTAAAGTTAAAATTAGGGTTTTCAAATTTCTCACGGAATTTCTCGGAGAAATTTGATGAGAAAACTGAGTTTTTCTTTCACATTTGCTGCGAGCTCCCCCATTTCAATTTTCTCACTTTTCCTCTATTTCCTCTTTGACTCCATTTTCCAGTGGTGTTTGAGGTTGTTCCGGGGGCGGCAAGCTGAGGGTAATGGTTAGGAAGTGTATTTGACTTGCTTTGGAGAGGAGGTAAGTCGAAATCCCTTTGTTTCCTCTTTTCAATTCCTCTTTGAGTTAAATGGAAATTTGTTTGTGTTTTTGGATTAATTAGATTGTAGTTTTAGGATATGTTGTTGCGGAATGTTGTTAGTATGATTATGGATTTTGAGTTTTGAGTTGCTGTAGTTTTTTTTGGATAATTGTTATTTGGGAATTTGTTTGTGATTGCTGGAAACAAATTTTGTGTATGTTTTTGTTGTTTTGGCAATGACTACATGACTGCTACTTGTTAGTGAACATTTAACTAAGCATTTGGATAGTTTGGAAATTGAAAGAGATTGCTAGTTAGCTGACTAATTTCTTGCATTTTTTGAATGAGCTATCTGCAATAGTATGAAGAATGAGAGATTTATTACAATAATGTAGCTTTTCTCTTTTGTCTAGAATTTGTGGTCTCCTTACTCATTTACACCATTTCATGAATATGTTTGTGTCTATTTTTGGCTCATGACAGAATGGGATGACAAAGAGACAACATAGCAATGAGAGGATAGTTGGGACGATGATGATGTCAATGATGACTTCTCTTTGCATCTCAAGGGAGAATTAGAGAACGACATCAAGAAAAGCTTGAGTTAGTTTCTGTAGACAAATTTTTATCAGGAGCCCATAATATACATATAAGTTCAAGTTATTTAGGTGGTTTAGTCTTGTATATGAATTTAATTAATTTAGAGTTAGTTTTTTTTTTTAATTGAATTGAATTGAATTTTATAATAATCACTGCTTGAGTTAGTTTTTGTTTTGGATTGTAAAATGTGTAAAATCTAAAGATCAAACTCTGTAGAGTTTGTTTAAATGTGATAATGTATGATTTTTTTGTTAACTTTTCTTTGAATTTTTGTTTTCCCTTTCTGTAATTTCTTTAGTATTGATATAAGAAATCAATAGAAAACAAAAAAAAAAACTTGAGAAATTTCTCACGGACAAAAATCCATGAGAAATTCTGCGAGAAATTTTCTCATGGAACAGAATTCTGTGAGAAATTTAGTTTGTCACGTGGGTTTTTCTCGCGCCCCAAAATCCATGAGAGTTCGTGAGAAACCTATTTCTCATTGATTTTTTCCGTGAGAAAATGCCTATTTTCTTGTAGTGTTTCTCTTGGAAGGGGATGTTAAGAACTTTCTCATGGAATATCACCGACCGTGAGAAATCCAAAAGAAAATCAGTGAGAAATCAAGAGCAAAGTGGCGGGAAAATGGTGTCAAGATTACTCACGGACTTTGTCTATGAGAAAACCATCAAGAAAGTTTCGCACAAACATTTTCTTTGAGAAATCAAAACGTAGTGTTTGTTGAACATTTGTTTCGAGGGTCTAGGAAATATGTTTCTCATAGATGTTATACATGAGAAATTTAGTTAGAAACTTTACGCACTGTTTCACTTAAAATTTGAATTTTAAGATTTTTTCTCATGGACAAAATCCATGAGAAATTCTGCAACTTATCTCCCTTGCGCAGCCAGCCCTCTAGCTATTTTTGAAAACTTCTTCATTTTCCTTCTCTTCTCTCCTCCTTCTCGGTCTCCACCATTTTCACTGTTCTAAGTAGTGCCATGTGGTGGTTCACCGAGCAAGGCATCCTATTGGTTCAATTTTGCACCATTTGCTCTTTGGTTCACATTGAGGTAAGTCCCAATTTCATGTGCAATGATTCTTAGTTTATTCGTTTTTCTTGTTGAAGTATTGGTTAATTTCTATAGGAGTTTTGGTGTACTATATGTTTTGAACGCTTGTTGGTCATTTTAGATGTTATTAGAGTAGTTTTGAATATGACATAATGTTGAGGGTTGATGCTTGAATTTGAGATGTGAAATTAGATGTGGATTTGTTGAAAGTAGGTTGGGGCTTTTGTTATGTGAATTGTTTAGAATGATTCTGTTATTTTTTTTTGTATTTTTTTTGAATAGTGTGTAGAATTTATTGTAATTTTGGAGAGTTTATGTATGAATTTAGTTAATTAAATTGATTATTTTATTAAAAACACAAAAAATAAGACAATTCTAGCGAAATTTCTCACATATCATGATCGTGAGAATTTCTCATAGAAACAAATCCGTGAGAAAATTACGGATAATTTCTCATGCCTAAACCAAATTTTCTCCTGTAATTTTCTCAAAGTTTCTCACGGACACTTTATTTCGTGAGAATTTTGGTTTGGCTTAGGGATTTTTTTGATGCCCCATAATCCATGACAAAGTCTGTGAAAAACATGTTTCTTATGAATTTTGTTTGTGAGAAATTCTTTGTTTTCTTGTAGTGTGTATAATTATTAGTTAGTTGTCTTCTTAATTTAAGATAAGAACAAAATAATTGTGATTGAAGCAAGGTTTTAATAAATAGATCCTTGGTTCATGGTAGAGATGCATGTACGTTTCACAAAATTCTTGGCATGTAATGAACTCATATTCACCGATCTGTCTCCTTGTTTATTTTATTTTTTTGATGTACATTGAAGGTCTACAAATTTTAGACTTGGAAGCAGCCATCCAAATATATATAGTTAAGTTGCACCCTTAAATGAAACAATATTGTATATGCATTTCTCCACTGCAAAGATTATTGAAAACAACAGACTCTATCTTGATCTTGAATGGCAAGCTTGTTGGAACCCCCTCCAAACGCAGCTTGGTTTTGCATGACATATTTGCTGGAATGGCCGAAGTAATCTGCATAATGTCCTTGTGATTCATCAAGGTCCCATAAGTTAATCAAAATGTCTTCATCTCCCATGATGTCAGGCCATGAAGATAGAATTTCTTGATGCACCATCAAAGGCAAGCATTGATCCTCCATAATTGAATATATGGAAGCCATTAGTTGCTTGTTTTCTTGTGCTTCGGTCTGTTTTGTCTCAATTTTGGAATCTTCCCCGCATGAGATGTTTTTCATATCACATCCCTGAGATTGCTGCTCCAATTGTTGCTCTTGTTTTCTTTTTTTTAGTGCCTGGGTCTTTGATTTTTGAGCTTCTTACGAGGTGATATCTCTTTTTTCTTGAAGTGTGTTCTCCAGTAATTCTTGATGTCATTGTCCGTTCTACCCGGCAAGTATTTAGCTATTGTCGACCACCTGTATTTTGCTCCATAAAATAAGAGAGAGAAAGAATAAATGTAGAGAGAGAGAGAGAGAGAGAGAGAGAGGATGAAGGTTTCTATTACTTGTTACCCAACACGCAATGTAATTCATATATGATGCCTTCTTCTTGAGGTGTTAACTTGCCTTTCTTAAGGCCTGGCTTCAAGTAATTCACCCATCTTAACTTACAACTTTTGCCATTCCTATTTAAACCTGAAGGCATCCAAGATGAGTTAAGGAGTGAGAAAACATAGATGTTCATATTATTGGTGTAGTAACCACCTCTTGAAATTCAAAATTATATAAATCTGTTAAGAGGTTATAACTAATAGATTAGTTCTAACTTATTCAAAAGTATAGCAAGCTTATCATTATCCTGTATAGCAAGCTTATCATTATCCCTTGTAAACCCTAATTATATTGTGTATATATACTACACAAACTCAATGAGAAGAGCACAACTTCTTTCCAAACTTTTATACATTTATATGGTATCAGAGCTCTTCTAGCCTAACAGCTCCTAAACCGATCCAAAACCCATGGCTTCCAACAGTTCCACCAACACCATGAATGATGCCAACACCACCACAACTCCCTACGACCCTAAGCACCTTGTCCAAATCAACACCATCACTCAATTACCTATTAAGCTAACCGGCACCAATTATCCTGCCTGGCACAAACAATTTTGATCCCTTCTAATTGGTCATGACTTGGTTGGCTATGTCACCGGTGCCCAGTCTTGCCCCTCACCTCTTCTTGAAGGTGATGCTGCTGACGAAGGTGTTAGCAACCCAGCATATCACTACTGGGTCCGGCAAGATCAGCTGCTCTACCTCGCCATTTTGAGTTCATGTGAAGCTGATGCACACAGCATCATGTCTTCTGTAGAGACCTCCGCTGAAGCATGGATAAAGCTTCAGAAGGCTTATGCCAATTGGTCTCACTCTCGTGACATGTCTCTCAAGGAGCGTCTCGCCTCCCATACCAAAGGCACCTCCTCTGTCACCGATTACCTAAACACTCTCAAAGGTATTTCCAATGAACTCTCTTTAATTGGTTATCCTCTGGATGACATTGACCTTGTCATATATGCTCTTAGTGGCCTTGGTCATTCTTTTTGAGAGATATCCACCTCTCTTCGCACCCGTGACACACCTATTACCTTTGATGACTTGTTTGACAAACTTGTCGATCATGAACTCTCTCTTCAAAGAGAGGAACGTCTCCATGGTAGTGCTGCTCCAGTCACAGCCAACTTTGCCAAACGCAACAATGCCTCTTCCTACCACAAAAACCGCACATAGTCTTTCTACAACCCCCAACACCACACACAGTCTTCCTCCAATCCCCAAAACTGTCGCCCATCTAACACTACCCATACTCCCTTTATTTGTCAATATTGTGACAAACGTGGGCATAGTGCCAAGGAGTGCTACAAGCTTCATGGTTATCCCCCCAAACCAACTGCATCTGTTGCTCATATGGCTCACACTGCTCAGTCTTCGTCCAACACTCCTTGGCTCATGGACTCCGGTGCCTCTCACCATGTGACCAATGACTTTGCCAATCTCACTCTTCAGTCTGAATATGGAGGTACTGATCAACTCACTGTTGCTGATGGTTCAGGTTTGCCAATCTCTCACACCGGTTCCACTACTTTAAACACCAACTCTACTCTTTTACAGCTTTCCAATATTTTATATATCCCTTCCATTAACCAAAATCTTTTATCTGTTTCTCAATTGTGCAAACATAACCAAGTATCTGTTGAATTTTTTCCTTCTCATTTTAAGGTCAAAGCACTAAGCACGGGGGCGACTCTTCTGCAAGGGCTGAATGAAGACAACGTCTACAAGCTTCCCTCTCACACTTCCTCACCACCACATGCATATCATGTCACTATTAAACCTACCATGGCTATTTGGCACTCACGGCTTGGCCATCCAGCACCTAGGATTTTATCTTATGTCATTTCTTCTAGTAATTTACCTGTTCCTAGTTTAAAACCTGTCTCTTGTATTTCTTGTCTTTGCAATAAAAGCCATAAATTGCCATTTTCCTTGTCCACAGTTACTAGTACTTACCCTCTTGATGTTGTGTATGCCAATGTATAGGGTCCAACACATGTGTCCTCCATTGACAATTTTCGCTTCTATATTATCTTTGTTGATCATTACTGAAAATATATTTGGCTATATCCTTTAAAACACAAATCTGATGTGTCTACCATTTTTCCTATCTTTAAGAACCTTGTCGAAAATAAATTCAACACCAAAATTAAAACATTTTATACTGATAATGGTGGCGAATTTATTGCTCTTCGTTCTTATCTTGCTTCTCATGGTATTTCACATCACACTACCCCTCCACATACTCCTGAACATAACGGAGTCTCTGAACGTCGTCATCGCCATTTAGTTGAAACAGCTAGGTGTCTTCTCTATCAAGCCTCCCTACCCTCAAATTTCTGGTCTTATGCTCTTCAAACAGCTGCCTACCTAATAAACCGTATGCCTACTCCTCTCCTAAACATGTCCACACCACATGCCACCCTCTTTGGTTCCCCTCCTAATTACTCTAAGTTGCGCACATTTGGATGCTTATGTTTTCCATGGCTTAAACCTTACTCCAAATCCAAACTAGACCAACGTTCATCCCCTTGCATTTTCCTTGGCTACTCTTCTTTCCAAAGTGCCTATCTCTGCTTCAATCCCTTCCTAAACCGTATCTATCCCAGTAGGCATGTTGAATTCTTAGAAAATATCTTTCCTTATCCTCACTTTCACTCTCCGACCTCTCCTACCTCATCCATTCCTACAGATCTCCTTGCTGCCCTTGATTCTCCTCCAAGCACTAGTATCTCTCCACATTCCAAACCCTCTTTCATTCCACCACATACATCTTCTCACTCACAGCCACCTTCCCCCACAGATGCTTCATTCATCTCTGCAGAAACGAGTCCCCTTGCTATCCCTACTACTACCTTAGGTAATATCCCTCTTTCTACCTCAATTCACCCCGTGGTTACTCGGTCCAAGAATGATATATCTAAACCGAAAAAGGCTTTTACTGCTCTCAAGTATCCTTTACCATGTCCAGTTGAACCTACATATGTGTTGCAGGCTCTCAAATCTCCAGAATGGAAGCAAGCCATGTCTGATGAATTTAACGCCCTCCTTAAAAATGGCACTTGGGATCTTGTTCCACCTCACACCTCTTACAACATTGTTGGCAACAAATGGATCTTTCGCCTCAAGAGACATCCAAATGGCAGCATTGAATGGTATAAGGCAAGACTGGTTGCCAAGGGGTTTCACCAACACCCTGGCCTTGACTTTCACAACACATTTAGTCCAGTAGTTCGGCCTCAGACAATTAAAATTGTTCATTGTCTTGCTGTCTCTCATGGATGGCGCATGTGTCAAATGGATGTCAATAATGCCTTCCTACATGGCACTCTCACTGAAGAGGGTTACATGGCTCAACCTCTTGGCTTTAAGCACCCCACACTTCCCAACCATGTATGCAAACTGCACAAGGCACTCTATGGCCTCAAACAGGCCCCTCGTGCATGGTATGATACCTTAAAGTCCTTTCTATTGGGCTTCGGCTTCACCAATTCCAAGTGTGACACATCTCTCTTTGTGTACAAGAAGGGTAACACCATTGCCTACTTTCTTGTTTATGTTGATGATTTACTGTTAATAGGCAATAACCCCATGTTCCTCAAGACATTCCAACAAGCTCTTTATCAGAAGTTTTCACTTAAAGACCTTGGCTGTCCTAATTACTTTCTTGGGGTTGAAATAATTCTCACTGCTCATGGACTTTTTCTTACACAACACAAGTATGTTCGTGACTTGTTGGATAAAGCCTCCATGGAAGGTGCACGTCCTGTCAACACCCCCATGGCAATTAACTGCTCACTTGTTCCCTTGGCCGATGGTTCCTCTTGTGATACCAAGCAGTACCGCTGCCTTGTTGGTTCCTTACAATACCTTGCTCTCACTCGTCCTGACATTAGCTTCTCTGTCAACAAACATGCTCAGCATATGCAAGTGCCTCAGGATCACCATTTTCAAGCACTAAAACGTGTCCTTCGCTATTTAAAAACTACACTTGACCATGCTATTCACTTGAAGAAAGACTCCTCATTTCCTCTCATTGCTTACTGTGATGCGGATTGGGCCGGTGATCATGTTGACAGAAAATCCACTGGGGCTTACATTGCTTATCTTGGATCCAACCCAGTGTCTTGGGCTGCTCGCAAGCAATCTTTTGTTGCTAGGTCTTCGACAGAGGCTGAATATCGAACAATTGCCTCCACTTCTACTGAATTACTATGGCTCCAACAACTATTAAAGGAAATGGGCCTTGCCTTGCCACGGTCCCCTCACATTTTCTCAGACAATATTGGTGCCACCTATCTCTGTGCCAACCCTATATTTCATTCTTGAATGAAACATCTTGCCATAGACTACCACTTTGTTCGAGATCTCGTGGCTAATGGTTCGTTACGGGTATCTCATGTTCCATCTAGTCACCAACTTGCAGACTTACTCACTAAACCCCTTTCAGGGCCACGACATCTCTTCCTAAAAAACAAGATTGGTGTCGTTGAGTCCTCCACCATCTTGCGGGGGCGTATTGGTGTAGTAATCACCTCTTGAAATTCAAAATTATATAAATCTGTTAAGAGGTTATAACTAATAGATTAGTTCTGACTTATTCAAAAGTATAGCAAGCTTATCATTATCCTGTATAGCAAGCTTATCATTATCCCTTGTAAACCCTAATTATATTGTGTATATATACTATACAAACTCAATGAGAAGAACACAACTTCTTTCCAAACTTTTATACGTTTATACATATAACATGCCAAAGCTAAACCTTGCAAAAAGACATGGTATGCTTGATGGGTATAAAGATAGGAGGATGGTGATGAGTGGAAGAGTTGATAATAAGAGATTCCAAATTGATAAAATAATTTTCATTTTCATTTATCCTATTTCCTACCTTTGCTTTCTATTCCTTTCATGCGAAAACAAAGAATTTTCCATTCCTTTTAATTTTAACCTACTTCTCTATTTTCTACCTTTCTATCTATATCGCCTCTTATATCAAGTACTGATTAATGTATGAGGGTGGTATTTGAGAAAGAGTAATTAATGTGGAAATATTACCTGCAAATTTTGCGACAGAAGTCCAGCTCCCTTCCCCATGCAATCTTATACATTCATTTTAGTAACGTATCCTCTTCAAGAGTCCAGGGACCTTTCCTCCACCCTTTCTCTGTGGCTCCCGAACCCATCATAGCTACCATGATTTCTCTTTCACTCTAATCCTATTTTTCTTCTGCAGATTTTATGGTAGGATTTGCTCAATCACTTACTAATATAGATCACACTTCAGTGGGTCATTTTAACATTAATTGACTCAAAGGTATAAATTATTATGGAATTTGAATTCAATTTCGCATTGTATTCTTTATTTGTGATATCAGCAAGTCCTCCATACTTTTGTTTGATTCCAATAGTTAAAATTGGCAAGTAACAGCTTCATTAGCTTCCAAATTAGAATGGTACAAGTGTGTCAACAAAATCTTTAGTACCGTACTGGACATCTTAATTAAATATAAATATTTAAACCAAAGTAACATTGTTGGTCATAGGGACAATGACGACAACATATTCTTAATCATCCAAGTCCAACAAATCTGAAATGGGTTCTTCTGGTTCCCTTGAAAGTGGCCTGAGATCCAATGATAATGCCACAGGTGTGTGATTAACCTATCCATTAATTCTATACTTTAGATTGTATGCATATATTAATTTAATTAATATACTCCTGCTAATGATGCTGTATTTTTGTTTTTTTGCCAACCTCATTAGTGTGCTTTAATCAGTGCGTTAATAATTAACCATTAATTTCTTAGCATAGGATTCCAATTAAGGTATGAACGGGAGCATGACTTTGCCAAGGATGAGTCACTTAGCCAACGCGTGGCATATATACTGTATATAGATATAGAAGCATATTTGGAATGTTAGGACATTGTTTAATTGGATAACTCATCTGGTTATGCAGACCACTTTGCCCATAAATAGGTGTTGATTACAACTGATACAATTATTTAATGTGAAGGTATGTAGTAAAAGATATAGAGAGACTTGAAGATCTTGGAAGGTTTCTTAGCTCTAGATATGCGATGCTTGATTTGATAGTGCCGAAAAGCTTTATGGTGTTCTTCTTTTGAAGTTCCTTTTACGAATAGACTAGTTCCGTTGTATTTAGGTTTATGATAATCTCCCAACATTGTTCATTTTAAGGTCTATGATGAGTTTATTTATTTATTTTTATTTTTTTTGCGTTGTGTAAAGAAGCAAATCATGCTATAATCTTTCAAAACTATATCTATCAGCCCAGCTGGAAGATTACATCACCTGGCTACGCCTCTAGATGGATCCAGCTAGATTCATAGANCAAACTATATCTATCAGCCCAGCTGGAAGATTACATCACCTGGCTACGCTTCTAGATGGATCCAGCTAGATTCATAGACTCATTACATTAACTAGTGAAATATTTTGCTACTACTACAGACTGATAATTGTAAGTTCCCACTATGCCCAACCAAGTGTTCTAGACTTTTGTTTAATAAATAGGGTGTTCATGGACTGGGTTGGTTTGGGTAAAGGCTCAACCCGAATCCAACTCAATATATTTTTTATATTCTACAACCCAAATCAAAAGATTTACAACTTGACCAACCCAAACCCCGACAAGCTGATTTAGATTGGGTTGGTTTTTCGATTTGAAACAAAGTTATGGACCAAAATACATTCTATAAAGAATAAATAAAGTTATCAAAAATAACTTGTCAACTAACTTTCATATTCTAATTTATTAGTGAAAAATACTTTTTTATTCTAATTACACTATGTAATCTATGTCAATGATTGGGAAAGTCTAAGAATTTTATGTGTGAAATTTATCAACAGTCACAATTAAGAGGGATTGATGACGATTTGAACTATTTCAATTTCTATTTAATGGTGATATATTAAATACATTATAAATATATTTTTCAAATATACTTTTTTAGTAAATAACTGGGTTGGGCTGGATTAAATTAGTTTATTATTTTCTCTAACCAGAACCCAATCTAACCTAAGATTTAGTAAACAAATTTCAACCCAACCCAAATCACATAGAAATTAAAACCAAACTAATCCATTAGTTTAGTTTGGGTTGTTCAATTTGGTCAGGTTAGTTTGGGTTTTGAAGAGTCCTAGATGAAGGTTACCATTTACCATTCATGTGCAGAAGCAGAACATCACATTCATAATCTCAATTCTGAACTCTCTAAACTCCTGGCCAAAGGAAGCATAAGAAAAAAGAAAAAGAAAATAATTTGTACAAAAGAAATAGGAAATAATTAACCCTACTCATAGCGAATCCATGGTCTTAGTTTCGAAGAAAAAAAAAAAAAAAGAAATATATCCCACAGGAATATAACCTAATAGGCCTTGAATGGTTGCCTGCAGAGTAATTCCTGCCAATTTTTGCTTAGACAGTAATATCTGTGGAAATTACAGCACTTTCAGCTGATTTGGCTGTTGAATTTTGTTGATGTAATTCTTTGTTTATTAGTACGCTTATTTCTATTTTCATTTTATCATTTTACTAAAGCAATACACAATTAGCAACAATTATATTATTGTATTATATTTAGAGTAAAACCCTTTTTTAGTCATTGAAAAATGCAGTCATTGACAAATTCGTTCTCCAAAAATTTTCGGTGATAAATTAGTTTTTGAATTATTATTTTGTCGGACAAATTAATCTTCTGGTAGGATTTTGTTAGTGACATTTAAAGACTAATTTGTCACCAAAAATTTTTAGAAGACGAATTTGTCGGTGGCTATATTTTCCAAGGACTAAAAAAATGTTTTACTTTTATATTTATTCAACAATTTATTATAAGTTATAACTATTTAAGTTTTAAACTCAAATAATTTATAAATAATTGAATAGTTCCTACATCAACTTGCAGGTTTATCACTATTTTTTTTGAGTTTACATAAAGAAATCCTATTCTCTCTTATAATCTCATTTTAACGGGTGGATTTGCACACAAGATATTTTGATGGAGTATCTATTGCTCAGCCACTGATATATTCCTTTGGAGACCATTTATCACTAGCATCACATAAATAAAAGGGAAGAAATAAGCCCAAACAATAATATTATTACTTATTTTTACACCTGCAAAATCACACCATCTTTTATTTTTTTTATTGGAGTACAATGTACTAAGTAAAGCAAAGAGGAGTTCATAGTATTAAATACTCTAGTTCCTATTTTTTTAATCTTTGGTTACATTGGAGTGTAATACGCTAGCTCAAAGAGAAGAAAAGTACATAGTATCAAACACTCTGATTCCTATTTTTTGCACCAACTTTTATTTTTTGGTTGTGCTGCGGTGTTCGTGTGGGGTCATGTTGCCGTGCCTTAGTCTGTGCCTTGGCCGATCCACGCAACTGCAGGAAACTTTCTACACATGCTGAAACTAGAGCATCAATAACTAATTGACCAGATACCCCAGTAACATCACCAATGGCAGCTGATATGGTTGTCGAAACAATAAATATTCTAAACTTTTTTACCAATTGTTTCTTAAAAGATAAGGGATTCGAACGAGAAGGTATTCCAAGATCCATGACATCAACCAAATCAGCTAGCCCACTAGCATCACCTAAAGCGGCAGATAAGGTTGCCGACGCAAGAGATAATGCTATGTTTTTTGCCACTTGTTTCTTAAAAGAGGAGGAACTCGTACCAGGAGGTGTATTATGATTCATGCTACCATCCACATCAGCCCCATCTTGACCAAATATGTTGACGAAAATGGGCTTACAGATGCTCCCAAGCTCCTTGATTTTATCTGTTATCTCATCTTCTTCTGCGAACTGGTTGGAATCAACCCATTGTAAGGTCTTCTCAATTTCATTCTCTATCTTCTTCTTGTCTTCTGGGGAAAGCTTTGAACTGATTTTCTCAATAGTGTTTATAGCAATTCTCATGTTGTAGGCATAGTTTTTCAAAGCATTCATTGCTTTAACCTTCTTGTATTCTTCATCTTCAGCCTTGATTACCTCTCGAATTGCAGCCATTCCCTTCGAAATTCTATGAACAATTTTGAATAAGAAAACATAAATTCTAAGCGAAGCATGAAAGAAGAATGCATGTGACGAAAAAGTTTAAGAGTCAAAGACGCCGGGGTGGACGAAGTCATACATGTTTGGCTTCTATAAAAATACACTATTATAAGTATCCTAAGAAGACTGGAACACATTGCCAAATTGCAAACGGTACGCAAATTGCCAAATTGTGTATTAATTAACATGCTCGTGGAAAATCAAAATCCCATTTAATTGTAATGTGGACTCTATTCTTCTTGGAGAGCTAAACTTAATGACCATAAATTAGGGATTCTTTAAATTTTTGTCTTTTAACATGGTTGGGTAAAACTGTCCTTTTATTAAAATGTGTTTTTGATTGTAATCTATTTAGCATGTGCAATCATGTGTTTTTGCATGTCAAAAGGACCAATTGTAACAAATGACATGTGATTAAGTGCTACTGAGAATGTCCTCAGAATTTATAAGTTATGTATTCAATTTCAAAAAAAGTACCAATTGTGTTTTTGCATGTCAAATGAGCAACTAATTTTTGAATATAAGTTAGAATTGGCCAAAATCTTAATAGGTCGTTAGCTAAACTAATCATGGTATACTTTACTTTCATTTACATGTGTTCATTAATCCATGAATTATTATAATGTTTTAATGAATTAGCAAGGTAATTTACTCTTACTTCACACTATATCTACAACATTGGAAGTTATTTGGGGGAATGATTTCTTCATGCTGGATACTATACTTCTTGGATTATTTAAGACAAGCATGTTCTATCCGTTTTATCTCTTACATTGACTATTATATTGTCGAGCCTTTTTGTTCTGATGTATATATCATACTCAACTTAATATGTACTCATAACCTTTGATTGTGGTACATATATTATATTAAAGGAGTGAGCCTACATATATGCAGTCAAAGTACCAAAACACAAAAATACAAAAAAGGGAAGAAGCATTGCATAGAGCCACTTATATGTTCCTTGGAATAAGAAGTCAAATAACACATGGCAACATAAATGTTCTAATACTAATGAATTCTTTCATTTTTGTTTCCCTTCATAAATTAATGATGTGTTTGAATAATATCTAGAGTCATACTTTTCATGCTGTTCTCTTCATATATTTTGTTTATCAACATTAGGAATTCATCCACCCTTTTTTTTTTTTTTTTTTTTTTTTTTTTT
>QAOA01000773.1:0-13973 GCA_003255065.1 Cercis canadensis | reverse complement strand
GAGAGAGAGAGAGAGAGAGTTAATCTTGTAATTTCATATTGTGTGGATCTGTATAGAATGTGTAATTTTTCATTCATTCTTCTGTATGATCTCTTTAAAAGGGGTGCAGTTTAAAGAGTAAAATGTATTTGATAATCCTTAATGAAAAAATCAAGAGAGTGAATATTCAAAAATCTATAAACCACCGTCCAAGTATGCACTTTATCAAAATCCAAAAGAGTAGGGACGTAAACAGAGGTGAACCCTACAAAGCCTTTTACCGTTTTACATGCAAAGAACATTAATTTTCACTTTGTTTGGCCACCAAACAGTAGCAAGGATGCCACCAAAGTTTGAACTGTTTGAAACTGATGGAAACATTCAATATCACGCACAATTTATGAAAATTTAGCTTACAAATTGCATGTGTCACATCTTATACTTTGACAACCTTACATAAGAACATGTTTTGAGCATAAAAATTAGCATTTATCGTCCATGTGTATAAAACATAAATCAACTTTGAATTTTGAATTCTGAACTCCTTGACATTCTGATCTAGTGCAAAAGGAGTGAGAATTTATGGCATAAAGGGAGCATCCAAAGTTGACTAGAAAAGTCAACAATGTCCATTTTTAACAACAGACCTCACTTTTTCATATGGAAACGGCCTTCTGAGCAAAAGACGGAATTTTATTCTGTGCGTCGCGTGATTTTATCCAAATTCCATCATTTTGGGGGTTAAAACGGTATTTTTATCATTTTAGGGTTATTTTCGCAATTTTAATTATGTTTGGACCTTTTTGTAATTTTTCTATTTCATTCTAGGGTTTCTTTCCTTCATAAGTGTTTTTTAATCTCTTTTTAGAGACAAATTTGAATTGAATAACAGTTTTGAGAATTTTCTCAATTTTCAACCTCTTAGTATTCTACAGAATCAATGAGTTGTTGAGTTTTTTACATCGTTCCATCACGTACGCTGCATCACATTCTTACTCTGAGTTCAAACTAGAGAAAGAAGAAATCATTCCAAAAAGATCATTTTTGAAAATTCCCTTGGAAGAAGAGGAGCTAGCACCATGAGCACCCACATCAGCTATATCTTGAAACTCCTTGACAAGAATGGGAATACAGACGCCCTCAAACTCCTCCATAGTATACTTAATCTCATCTGCACTGGCGAGCTGGTTGGCATCAAGCCATTGTAAGGCCTGCTCAATTGCATCATCTATCTTCTTCTTGTCGGCTGGGGAAAGTTTTGAACTAATCTTCTCATGCTTTATAGCATTCCTCATATTATAGGTGAGGTGCTCCAAATAATTCTTTGCTTCAATCTTCTCCTTGTAGGCATCATCTTCAGCCTTGAATTTCTTAGCTTCTTGGACTATCCTCTCAATTTCTTCCTTAGTCAGTCTTCCTTTGTCATTAGTTATTGTAATCTTGTTCTTCTTCCCAGTGGTTTTTTCCTCAGCAGAGACACTTAAGATACCATTTGCATCAATATCAAAGCAAATTTTGATCTGAGGAATACCCTGTGGAGCTCGCGCAATGCCAGATAGCTTAAAATAACCAAGCAGGTTGTTATCTTTGGTTCTTGTTCTCTCACCCTCATAAACCCCAAAGGAGATGTAGGTTTGGTTATCCTCAATTGTAGTGAATTCATCTTCCTTCTTTGAAGGAATGGGAGTACTCCTTGGAATTAATACTTTAACAACATCTCCTTTAGTCCCCACACCTAGGGAAAGAGGAGTAACATCCAATAGCAACAAGTTTTGAACCTTCTCATTGCTTTGACCACTCAATATAGCCGCTTGGACAGCAACACCGTAAGCAACAGCTTCATCAGGGTTGATGCTCTTGCAGAGATCCTTCCCATTGAAGAAATCGCGCAAAAGCTCCTGCACTTTGGGAATCCTAGTAGAGCCACCAACGAGTACAACATCATGGACACTGATTTTGTCTATCTTAGCATCGCTAAGACACGTCTCCATGGGCTCCATACACTTCCTGAAGAGGTCCATGTTGAGTTCCTCAAACCTAGCTCGAGTAATTGTTGAAGAGAAGTCAATACCCTCATACAAGGAGTCTACCTCAATGGTGGTTTCAGCAGTTGATGAGAGTATCCTCTTTGCCCTCTCACAAGCAGTTCTCAACCTCCTAAGAGCTCTTGGGTTTCCCCTTATGTCTTCATTGTTCCTTCTCTTGAACTCTCGCACAAAGTGGTTCACCATTCTGTTATCAAAGTCCTCACCTCCAAGGTGAGTGTCTCCTGCAGTGGCCTTAACTTCGAAGACGTTCTCTTTTATTGTGAGGAGTGACACATCAAATGTCCCACCACCTAAATCAAAGATGAAAACATTTCTTTCACCATCAATACTTGATTTCTTGTCTAGACCATATGCAATTGCAGCAGCAGTTGGCTCATTGATTATTCGCATAACATTGAGGCCAGTAATTACACCAGCATCTTTGGTGGCTTGGCGCTGAGAGTCATTGAAGTAAGCAGGCACTGTGATGACTGCATTCTTCACAGTTGATCCTAAATAATCTTCTGCAATCTCACGCATTTTTGTTAGGATCAAAGATGAAATTTCCTCAGCAGAAAATTGTTTTTCCTCATACTTATAATTAACAACAATCTTGGGTTTGTCATCATCACCCGCAATGACCTTGAATGGCCACAACTTTATATCATTTTGAACAAAGCGGTCGTTGAATCTCCTACCAATCAATCTCTTTGCATCTGCAACACAATAATGATTCCCATTTGTTAGTAGTTGAGCAAAAAGAAAGTAGAAAATTAACAGCTATAGACTCCATAATTTAAGAAAATTTCTACTAGAGAATTACATATTTGAATAAATTGAGTCTTTAAAAGGCATGGAAAATTTTGTCTCTTAAGCAGCAAGAGTTTTATAAAATAACTGTTTTACAGGAATAGTGAAACCTTGTCCGTCAGAGTGCATGTTGGAACTTCTTCATATTATGGGTGCCACTCATTGAATTTCTTGTCCAGTAAAAACAAGTTGAATGTCAGACCACTAAATCCAATTCAAGATTACTGTGATTGATTCGTTTAGAGCCTAGCTAATTCTTACAATTTAGTAAGAAAGTATGATATATTCTCGAAATGTAGTTAATTTTTGGGGAGATCCCTTTTCCAATCCAGATATGTTAGAAGTTGTTTCCCTCATTAATTGCCACCATTTTTTAGACTGATATTTGTTTATTACTTATTTATTTTGGGGCTTTGCTCTAACCTTCCAAAATAGTTAAGATATGCAAACTAAATAATTCTAAAATCTACATATGGTTTTAGTTTCTTATGAAAGTGCTATAAGAGCTTGGGGATACTAGGGTTAAGCTTAATTATATGAATGATGATGGCTTTTTGGGATCCAAATTATGAATTAATTTTTGGAATTGTGTTTTTGAGGTTTCCTTCATTTAGAGTTGATAGGAGGTCATGGGTTGTTCTCACTCACAAATTAATGGATTTATAGTAGCACAACTATACCTGCAAATTTTCTGTAAAACAGAGAAGAGCGGAAGAAGAAAGGTCCCAATTTTCATTCATTGAACTCTCTTTTTGGCAAATACATTTGGAGACATATCAAATACAGCTGGGTAAACCATCAAGTGTTATTCAATTGATAAATTGAACTTTATGTAAGGTGAATCTTGAGATAATGTTAAGAATTCAAATCTCACCAAAAGCACTAATGGCCAGGACATGTCAAATTCCAAGAGAGAATTAATCTCACACCAAAGGTGTGGGACCATCTCGTGAAAAACAAAAAAAATAAAAAAATACAGCTAATTAACTCAAGTTAACTAAACAAAATCAAACACAAACTCAAGAGTAAATAAAAACCTAACTAAACTTTTAATGTGCTACAAGATAATCAGCACATATTTAACCTCTAACAAGACTAAGCTTTTGTTTTTGCCTTATAAATTTGGATACCTCAAAGCCAAAGATTGTGTTCAAAACACCAATCATCTTCTTCCAGCACACTGTGTGGCAATTTTGAATAGTCCAATCCATTTGATTCTGTCATAAACTAATTACAAGAATAATCATCTTCTTAATTCCACTAAATCCTTTTAACCATAACCACTTACCTATTTAGTAATTATAAGATTTAGGCTTCGTTTGGGAAACAAAAGAGGACGGAAATAAAATTAAGGGAACTAAAATTAAAATTGCATCTAATAATATAGTGTATTTATATATCATATCTGGCTATATTTTCGTATCATTTATCTATTTTTACTTATTCCAAAAAAAGTGCTACATGTTCTCTAAGTACAGCTAAAGCTACATCCCATAGACAATCAAAATGAAATCCCATAAACAAAATGAAATCACCCAAAATAAAGGGAAATTCCTTAAGACAATCAAAGAAAAGAAAGAGGATTAGATCAATTACCAAATATGGTATTAGTTGGGTTCCTGGCAGCCTGGTTCTTAGCAGCATCGCCAGTCAACCGTTGGGTGTTTGTGAAGGCAACATAAGACGGGGTCGTTCTGTTCCCTTGATCGTTGAAGATGATCTCAACTCGATCATGCTGCCATACTCCAACGCACGAGTATGTTGTGCCAAGATCTATTCCGATTGCTGGTCCTTCACTGCCTTTTTGGTCCATTCTTTTCCGAATCAGTCAGCTACTTTGGAATGAAAGTTTAGAGAGCGAAGGGTGAAAAGAAAAATATGATAAAAAGAAGGTCGGACTAGGAACGTAACATATGTAGTACTGGAAACATGAGTAAAAGACATAGGGTGGAAAGTCATGTAGGCTTCCAGGAAATACACTGTTTTAAGTTCTGTCAGATATAAATATATTTCTATCCATGAATGTATTGTTGCATGGTGTTGAAGACTCAAAGCTATGAGCTGAAAACTCTGCCAAGAGAGTTCCTAAACATAACATTATTTGGGTGATTTTGACAAAATTTTCTTTTGGATAGAGAGAAATAATTTTGAGAAAATTATTGTTAGGTTATTAAGTTATTAATATTTTTTAGTGGGTGATTAAAACAAAAATATTTCTTAGTAGGTGACACTTTTATCAGTGAATTTTCAAAATTGTCCTTTGCATATAGAGAGGTCATAATTTGTTTTTTAGTGGTCATTTTAAGAAATCATGCAATGACCACTAGTGAGCATACAATGGCCATGGTAAAGAGAATCATGAAAGTGATCTTTGTGAGCAAACAATCTAATAATGATCATGAAGGATAATTATACAATAACCACTAATCATCATGAACAACAAAGTAGTCATTGTAAGTCACAATGATTACTAAAAAACAAATAATAGGCCACTTTAAGTGACGAGCATTTTGAGAAATATATTTGTTTGTCAGCCAGTGGGAAATAAAATCTATTAGCTACTAAACAATAATTAACTCTAATTTTTTATTTTTAAGCATGGTTTGTCTTTGGCGCTCAAATAATTACTGTTCCGCGGTTGCTTTCAACTCCATCTTATTGAAGTCTTTTCAAGAGGAATTGGCAAATGGTATTAAATAATTGATCTTGTTCGATGTTGCTATTTTCTGCCGTTTTTCTTTTCCATATACAGTGGCTGAGATAACAATATTATTACATAGGGGTCGTCCAAGGAAGGCACAGGCTTTTCTCATCATTCCATGGTCTCGAATCATGGTCGGCAATAGCTACTGCAACAGCAATATTGTTGTTGTGGTGACCTCTGCAACCACATTTCATCACTACAATGGTTTTCATCAGCATATTTTTCTCCAAATATGTTGAGACTGCAATCGGAACTTAAAATCATGCTATTATCCATACTTGTATTTTCTGGCTGGACTTTTGATGCACGCCAAGGAAAATAAGAACTGAATTTGATTGATGAATATTCTGATATCCCTACCAACGTATTGCACTCCTTAAATACTAGTCATTACCTAGGAGATAAGCGTTATCCTAACAAACCACATTCAAATACCCAACAACCTTATCCACGCCACCACTATCCCTTTTATTCAAACTACTAAAATATCCTAATTACAGATACTTAACAAATTTCCAATCATTTGGTCCTAGGGAAGTGGTCTGTTAAAACGTAAAACATTAGCCTACCTTCCTGGAATAATCTGGAACGCTGGTAAGCTGGCAACAAGAGTGCACAGCCATACTAGAAGAAAGAAAAATCTGGACACATGTCAAATTAAGATGGGTGCTGGTGGAATTTTTGAAGTCCGTGGTGGACAAAACAAAAATCCATTATAAATATGTAATATTTAAGAGTTTAATAATTTGGGTTTTTTTATGTTAGTAGTCCCAATTTGAGAAACTGCAATAATGGTTAGAATAAATTAGTGAGTTTATAAGTTTCTATGTCTAGTATAAATAGGAGTATTGAGTTGTATTATTTGAAAAAAGATTAAGATTCTCATTCAAGTGATGAGAGGTCACCTATAAATAAAGAGACACAGTATAAATGAGTACCTCTACCTCCAAGAGAAAATTTTTGCTAAACCAAAACGTTAGAAAAGAATAAAACTAACATAATTATAAGGAAACCAATTATAGAAAATCCTAGGTCTTAGTTTTGTTTTTTGTTTTTTATTTTTGATACAGAGGAGCACACTTTGTGTGCTAGAGGAATGGGGACTGGGCTCAAACCTTGGGTTGTGAGGTGACCAGCCTTTTACGCTGGGGGCAGTACCACTGCACCATGCCTCATCCTCAATACCAGGTCTTAGTTGGAGGATGAAGAGGAAGCCCCAGAAATATCACATGACAGGCTGAAACGAATAGCATCTAGGCCACCATCAACATCAGCGCTACCTTGAAACACCTTGACAATAATGGGATTACAGGTGCACACGAGTTCCTTCAATCTTCGCTCAAACTCATCTGCTCTTGCGTGCTGGTTGCGATCAACCCATTGTAAGGCCTGTTCAACTGCATCCTGTATCTTCTTTATATCTACTCGGGATAGTTTTGAACTGATTTCCTTAATGTTTATAGCATTCTTCATGTTGTAGATATAGTTCTCCAAATCATTCTTTGCTTCAGCCATCTTTCTGTACTTCTCATCTTCAGCCTTGAATTTCTCAGCTTCTTGAATCATCCTATCTATTTCTTCCTTTGACAGTCTTCCTTTGTCATTGGTTATAGTAATCCCGTTCTTTTTCCTAGTGGTTTCTTCCTCAGCAGAGACTTTCAAGATGGCATTAGCATCAATATCAAAGAAAACTTTGATGTTAGGAACACCCCGGGGAGCCAGAGGAATACCTGAAAGCTCAAATCTTCCAAGCAAGTTGTTATCTCTAGTTCTTGTTCTTTCACCCTCATAAACAAGAACCTCGGCAGTGGTTTGGTTATTACGACATGTAGTGACATTGCCTTCTTTCGTGCAAGGAATAGTAGTATTCCTTGGAACTATAACATCCATATCCCTTCCTCTAATCTCCACACCTAGGGATAGAGGAGTAACATCCCAAAGCAACAATTTTGGAACCGTCTCATCGCCTTCTCCGCTCAATATGGCAGCCTGGACAGCAGCACCATAAGCAACAGCCTCATCAGGATTAATGTTCTTGCAGAGATCCTTTCCATTGAAGAAATCCTGCAATAGTTGCTGCACTCTGGGAATCCTTGTAGAGCCACCAACGAGGACAACATCATGGATGCTACGCTTGTCCATCTTAGCATCTTTAAGACACTTCTTCACCGGCTCCATACACTTCTTAAAGAGTTCAATGTTCAACTCCTCAAATCTTGCACGAGTGATAGTTGAAGAGAAGTCAATACCCTCATACAAAGAATCTACCTCAATGGTTGTTTCAGCAGTTGATGAGAGTATCCTCTTTGCCCTCTCACAAGCAGTTCTCAGCCTCCTAAGAGCTCTTGGGTTACTGCTTATGTCTTTTTTGTTCTTTCTCTTGAACTCTCGCACAAGGTGGTTCACCAATCGGTTGTCGAAGTCCTCACCTCCTAGGTGAGTGTCTCCAGCAGTGCCCTTTACTTCGAAGTCATTCTGTTTTATTGTGAGTGGAGACACATCAAAAGTACCACCACCAAGATCAAAGATGAAAACATTCCTTTCACCATCAATACTAGCTTTCTTGTCAAGACCATATGCAATAGCAGCTGCTGTTGGCTCATGGATTATTCGCATAACATTTAGGCCAGCAATAGCACCAGCATCTTTGGTAGCTTGACGCTGTGAGTCATTAAAGAAGGCAGGCACGGTAACAACTGCGTTTTTAATCGTTGACCCTAGGTAATTTTCTGCAATCTGGCGCATCTTTATTAAGATCATAGATGAGATTTCTTCAGCTGAAAAATGCTTTTCTTCACACTTATAAGTAACAACAATCTTCGGTTTGTCATCAATACTGGCAATGACCTTAAATGGCCATAACTTTATATCATTCTGTACAAGGGGATCACTAAATCTCCTGCCAATTAACCTCTTTGCATCTGGAAGATAACATTGATTCCCAATTGTCAATATATATTTGACCAAAAAGGAAATGGAGAAATTACAACCACAGGCACAAACAAAAACATTTCCTTCGGGGAATTACATATTTGAATTAACAGTGGATTTCTCTTTCATAGGCATAGAAAAATTTGGTGCATCATTCAGAAAGGATGTTATAAAATAACTATTGTACGGGCATGGTAAAAATCTGAGCTTNAACCTCTTTGCATCTGGAAGATAACATTGATTCCCAATTGTCAATATATATTTGACCAAAAAGGAAATGGAGAAATTACAACCACAGGCACAAACAAAAACATTTCCTTCGGGAAATTACATATTTGAATTAACAGTGGATTTCTCTTTCATAGGCATAGAAAATTTTGGTGCATCACTCAGAAAGGATGTTATAAAATAACTATTGTACGGGCATGGTACAAATCTAAGCTTCAGGATTCATGTTGGAATTTTTTCATATTATGGGGATCCATTTCAGAATGCAGGTTGGAATTTTTCATATTATGGGTTGCCACTTGATTATTGTATTTCTTATTCACGAAAGACAAGTTGAATGTCAAACAAGTGAAGCCCATCCAAGTTTTATGTGATTCATTCATTTTGGGGCGAATCTTAGAATTTAGTAATTTCGGATCATATGAAAGGTGTACGGATCATTTTTATGGTGAGCAAATTTGGTTTATTTGAGGCCAACTCCACTCTCTACTCTAGATAACTCTACATATAATTATGTATTAGAATTTAGAAGCTGTTTACCAAGTTGAGTGCTACCATAAGGAATTTAGGAAGTAGGAGAGAACATATCTTTGACAACCTAATTATGATACTGATTTATATTAGGGTTTATAAATAACCTTTCAAAATGGATAAGATACGCAGACTAGCAATCATTTTATTTGGGATTCAGATTATTTATTGGCATTGGAAATTATGTTTCTCAAGTTTCCATCATTTAGACTAAGACTCTATTTGGGTAAATATGGCTTAATTAAGGGTTTATATAACAAGAGTTTATTGCATAAGTTCTAATGCAATAAGTAGTTTAAAAATAAGTTAATTTACGTTTAGATACTCATTTTCAGAAGTGCTTTTAAATTAAATTTGGGTATTTGGATGAGTAACTACACTAGGTATTTTTAACAATGGAAATTACTAAAAAGGTCAAGCAATTCTTACTTGAAGTGTTTGGGTAATAAAATATGTATGGTGATTTAATGGAAATTGAGTATGTTATGCATACCATTAGAGATTACTTTTCTAACAAAATATTTTCATATCCCCAAATGACAAGGGTCACAGCAGCCATTGCAGAGAAAATCTAAGCTTCTATGCTTAAATGGTTCAAATTGTAAAACCCAGAGAAAAACTATGAAACCTCCACGCCACAATCAAATAGTAAACACCAGAATTTCAGTAGCACAGCATGATTATTGACCTTTAATTGTGATTTCATGTAAGAAAAAGTGTAAAACCAATTATTGGCCATGAATACAGCAACCAAGCATTATCTTCGAACTGAAAAATCCTAAAGAATGAAGTCAATAATGCAGCCAATCAGTTCTCTATTTCTAGTCTGTAGAGGAGAGCGACCAAGCCGTGAATACATAACCCAAGCATTATCTTCGATAGTAAACATGATAGAGGAGAGACCCAACATCGTGTGCGTAGAGGAGAAGCCAAGAAGAAGCAGAGAAGACGAAGAAGAAACATTCTTCTCTTGAAAACTAGAGTTATGTGTGCTGGAATTTTCTAACTTCATGGAGGGCAATTTTGTGAGAAATTATTTTAAACCCAATGACCAATTAAGTTCATTTGAGCTTTCGCATTAGCTTATTTTCATAAGCTTCATATTTTGGCTTGTGAAAATAAGCCCAAAATAGCTTATTTTAGGAAAATAAGCACTTAATAGAAACCAATCCAAACATTTTTTTTAGCATGTATAAGTGCTTATTGTAGTAGAGAAGCCAAAAAAAACCATAAGTCAGGTTATCCATATGGGCCTAAAACTTGTTCGTTTTCATTTTAATTGATACCTTAAACCCCAAGGTTGTGTTAAAAAATGGAAATCATTAATAATAAAGAAATATGACTTCAAACTATGATAACTTAATTGTTTTAGAGCTGGAGCCTGGAAACTGTATGTGGTGTTATCATTGATATAACCATCTCAATAACAATATTTATAAGGAATCAATTCCTTAAGTCTGTGTCTTAATAATATTTAAACGGCTGATCAATTTTTGGTTTAAAACCATGGCAAATCTAGGAAGCCTTTCGAACTTGAAAGTCTTGAGGTTGGGTTAATTAATTAAGCACAAGCTGCAAAACACACCTAATGAGGAAATCACGCGCATGGCTTGCAAGTTTGTCTGGCAAATTTGAATAGTCCAATCATTTTAATGAACTAATTATGTTATAAACAAATCATAGTGCCAATCATCTTCTGTTGCAAAACCCTCTCAAACTACTTAATATAGCCACTTACAAGATTTACACTTCATTTGGGAAACAAATGAAGATTTAAAGAAAGAAAATAAGAGGGATTATTAAAAATGCATCTAATATCTATTGATAGATAATCTCATTATAAAATATTTTATGGATCATAGCTTGTTATTATTCATTCTAAACCCAAGCCCGAGTAAAGATATAAAAGTAGATCCTGAATTGAAGCAGCGAAAATCAAGAGTAATCCTCAGAAAAATAAAAGAAAGGAAAGACTCAAAGAGGTTTAGATGGGTTACCAAATATGGTGTTTGTTGGGTTCCTGGCAGCCTGGTTCTTAGCAGCATCGCCAGTCAACCTTTGGGTGTTTGTGAAGGCAACATAAGACGGGGTCGTTTTATTCCCTTGGTCATTGAAGATGATCTCAACTCGACCATTCCGCCAGACTCCAACGCATGAATATGTTGTGCCAAGATCTATTCCGATTGCTGGTCCTTCACTGCCTTTTTGGGCCATTCTTTTCCAAATCAGTCAACTAATTTGTAAACAAGGTTTAGAGAGCGAGGCATGAAAAATATGATGAAAAAGTGTATTTGGATTAGGAAAATAACATATTTAGGACTGGAAGTTATTTGAGTAAAAGACATAGGGTGGAAATTTCAGGTAGGCTTCCACGAAATATACTTTTAAGTTGTGTTATACTATGAATATGAATGCAGGTTTTTTGGTGTTGAAGACGCAAAGCTATGACTCAAAACGTTGGTTGAATGATTTGACAAATAATTTTTTAAGGATGGTTTGTCTTTGCGTTCAAATGATTACTCTTCTGCCGGTTGCTTTCAAGGGGAATTGGCAAATGGTATTAAATAATTGATCTTCTTCGGTGTTGCTATTTTTCCATTCTTTACCCTTTTTATTTTCCGCTATATAGAGGCTGAGATATCAATACTACATAGGGGTCAGAAATCAGAATATCCAATCATGCCATTATCCATGCTTGTATTTTCTTGCTGGACTTTCCAATCATTTGGTCCTGGGAAAGTGGTTGATGGTATTTTAAAACTTGGAACATTAGCCTACTTTCCTGGAAGCTGGCAGCAAGAGTGCACCACCATACTAGAAGAAAGAAAAATCTGGAAGTGAAAAAGCTAGAAAATGTAAGGTTTCTACCCAGTAAAATCTAGAGATAAAAGAATGGTTAAAGAGTAATGTTACTATAACCACACTATCTTTCAATAAACCTAACCAAAAACAATATGCTGAGGTTTCGTGTGGGGTGGAGTGGTGAATGTAACATCTCTCATTCTTAGGAAGAGCTACAACAGAACCAACAAAAAAAAAATTAAATAAATAAAAGTAAAACCTGCTTAAAAAATAATATAGGGTCAGGACACCAGCCCTATGTAAGGCTAGGTTGAGCCAATTTTTTGCCTGCCCAAAAAACACATAAATAACTTAGAAGTCACCATCAGGGGGTGTAGCATAGCACCCCCCTAAAAACAAATTCAGACCGACCTTGACGGGCCGATTTGACACCTCAACCTAAAATAGTTGATTAATGTGGAATCTGACACAAAAAGCCTCTCAACCTATAACAAAAAATCTTTAGCTCCAAAACAATATTAGGTTGTTTTGATTTTTGTTTATTTGGTTTCTCATATTATTAATTATGTGATTTTTGATTGTGACAAGATCATTAAAACCGATATAATAATGAGCTTTCCTAGTGGCAAATAGTGACTTTGAACTAAGAAGAAGTGTGTCCGAATCCGCGGAAGATAATTTTTTCCTTAGTTTCTAATTCATAGATTCTAATCAATTTCTTTCTGATTCCCTGCGGGTTTCAGAGTCTTTGTTTCCCTAAAAATCCCAACTATGGACAGCCGCGAATCTAAGAGTTGCACAGAGAGTGTTATGAGCAGAGGGTTGGAGGCGCTGGGGAGAGAGAAGAGAGAACTAAGGAAGAAGAGGAGAAAAAACTGTGTTGACTTGGTACTGATGTGGCTACAGCTAATGGTCACCTCAACGTTTTCCATACATATTTGGATGGCCACTTAACAAAGGGATCAACTTGACCCAATTTTGAAAGTACATAAATTATATTTGTCATTTTAGAAATTAAAATATTTTGCAGACCACAAAAAGACTAAAATTGTTGAAATAGTTTGTAAATGTGCTTATAAAACCAAGTCCCACATTGGTTAAATTAAAGTATGTAAAAGGCTTTATAAAGACTAATTAAAGTTATAAAATAACTTTAGAAAAATGGGCACAAGCCCATTTGACAAGTTCAAAATAGCTTAGCAAGTCAAAGCCCATTTAACATTTAGTTTAATATCTGGACCGGACCGGATTAGATCAGTTTAACCCAATTTGGATTGTGGTTAATTAAGTTAACCGGTTCAGGTGAATAAACTTAAATAGACAATTGTGTCTATTTCAAACAAACAGTTATATCTATTCCAAATAGACAATTATGTTTGTTAATTACTGACCGATTATATTTGTTCATTAGTGTCTTTTCAACTCTATAAAAGGGAACTCCCTAATGCATTAGAATTCACTTTTCCATTGAGAGTTTTTGAGAGCTTTGTTCTATCATGGGGCAACTTGCTTTTTATAGAGAAGCAATATTACACTCAAGACAATGTAATCATTCACGCCTCAAAGTTATTCTGTTTTAGTCTCCATTAACGTTTTTCCTAACAAAAATTGTATTAATTTAAGCTTTAATTCTTTGCACCCATTCTATGTGGTAAAAATGTAGGGCATTCCAATCCACCATTGGCTCGACAAAGTCGTTAGAGAGGAAGGATCTGGGTTCAATTTTGATTTTTGAACTGAAGGGCTTTAAGTGGTTTTTGTAATAATTGTCCTTTTGGTGGTCTCTTTCTATGGCCATGGAGGAGTTTAAGCCTGTGACTGACTTGGTGCTACTGTGGCTAAAGCTAATTGCAAGGTCATCTTTTTTCATTCTCAGTTAGATGACCAATTAACATAGGGATCAATTTGGCACAATTTTGAAAGTAAAATTTTGTTATTTTAAAACTAAAAAAAGACTAAAT
>QAOA01000772.1:10725-23126 GCA_003255065.1 Cercis canadensis | reverse complement strand
GAGGAACATTGATCGTTGTTTAAGGACCAACGTCACTGATAGGTCACCTGAGCCATGTTTGTCATCAACAAATTGTTGTTCATTGACGTATGAGGAGTGCAAATAGTCAATTGGATTGGGAACCGTTTGTCGCAGCAAGTATAGGCCTTCAATCTCATTAGCAAGTGTTTTTTGTTTTGCTTTTGAATACAAGGGGCCAAAGCCCAACAAAGAAGAGAAAAGCTACAGAGAGATAAAACGGGGTAAAGCAGCCCCTGAGTCATCACCGAACACAAGAAGATTCGAATATAGGGGAGGAGAGTCTAGAATAGAAAATCGTTGGTCCATCTGTTAGAAGAGAAATACTTTTTTTTTTATTTATTATTGAGCTCAATTGTTAGTAAGGAATTTAAATATAATGCTCCCTATTGTGAAGGAGTTTATGAAATAAAGACATTTTTCTAATTTATGGTCCTCATCCTATATATCTCAAGGCTCTTTTCAATCTAAATGCATTTATTGTTAAATTTTATGAATGTCTTTTTTAGTAATTCTAATAATTAAAGCAATAGTATAATTAAGTATGTATCTAAATGCCTAAAAAATTAATCAAAAAAGCCTTTATTAAATTATGTATCCAAACACAAAATGACTTATTTACAAGGAGTTTATAGCAATGTTTTAAAAACCGAACCGGTGAACGAACCGTTTTGACAAAAAATACTTGTCGGACCGGTCGGATCGGTTGGATCGTTCGGTCGGACCGGTTGAATCGAAGCTTTTTTCTAAACTTACAGATTAACAAAAAAATAAAACATAAAAAATAAATCACAATTCATTGAACTTAACTCATAAGTGAAAGTTTCAAATTTAAAGATTCAAATAACTAAAAGTCAAAAGATATAAAAACCTAATCTATATACATCTAATTTAAAATGGTAATCTATAATAAAATTAGATTATTTCAATGGCCAACATTTTTTACAAGTTCACATACTCTTAACATAATCAAGTTTGCAATTTTTAAAATAAAAAAAATTAGATAATTAGAACATATAAAACATGTGTACAGTGTGACTATGTGTTATAATTTTTACATATTTAAAAATTTAATATTAAATAAATCTATTAAATAGTTAATAAATAATTTTTGTGTAATAATAAATACAAATCTTGAGTTGTCCCAATGATTTGGATAGGAAAAAAATTAATTTCTTAATTAGTTTATTAATAAATATATTTATATGTGATATTATACTTAAGAATTGATATGTCCTGGTGGTAAAGAATGCCACATTTGAAGAAGAGGGGAGGGGATCGAATTCACCCAGGAGCAATTTCGCTTCCAAGTTAGCAATTTTGCAAGCCGTCCGGTTTTCTAAAACCGGACCGGTTCACCGGTTCACACCGGTTTTGGCGGTTTTCTCCGGTTTTAGGCAGTTTAACCGCTACAACGGTTTAGGGGTATGAATCGGACCGGATTTCCAAACGGGCACCGGTTGGACCGGTCGGACCGCCCGGTCCGGTCCGGTTTTTAAAACATTGGTTTATAGTATGAGAGGTTTTATCATAAACTTTTCTTAAATAAGCCTTCATTTAAGTTATTTATCTAAAGGGGTAATACATAAGCACATACAACACAAATAGTTTAGGGATCTCTTAAAAATATTGATGCATTGGGTTTAAATCCCCACTCTACTATATCCCCATCTAAAAAATCTTGCTCGATTTATTTTATAGTAAAAAAGAAAAAAAAAATCTATACTTAATGACTTTCTCAAGAAACGATTATAGTAACTAGCACTCATAATTTGTTGAACTAGTCATCACCACCGACACTTTGGTGTACACTTCAGTTTCTAGATGTAAATGACTTTGAAATGGCCGGGGAGGAATGGGATTGACGGTTTTGACCTCAAAAGATTTCTTAATCCACACAGATGACTTAAAGAAAATGACTGTAAGCCATCGTTGAAATTATCAACCATCCTAATCATAGACACCAAGTTCGTTGGGGGGAAAAAAGGAATATTTTTGTGGACTAAGAACCAGTCAACTGAACTTGCAAAGATGGAAAATCATACTTGCTTTCATAAAGATATTTTAAATTTAAATTACTAAAAGCCAATTTATTTCAGTAAACATGAGCACATGATCAATCAACCCAACTGTGTTTTCTTTATTTTGAGATAATAGTGGTTACATAAATAGCACTCAATATGTGGGAAAACCCTACCACATATGGTGCTGTTTATTCCAAACATATAGACTAATCAGTCTCAAACTAATTGACACTGCCCTTAATAGCATTGCTGTATCCACTTTGGGCATCATTAAATCTGTCCCAGAGCATGACTCCACCGTACTTGGAAGAACTCTTGATGGCAGGAAGGACCTGTGAAGTTAGCACATCGGCCGGAATGAAACCACCGCTTGGTGCGGCTGCCTCAGCCGCTGGTAGGCCCAAGAACACTTGGCTAGCTTGCACTGCGGTCCATTGGTTCCATGCACTAATAAGATTGTTAGTGTTTCCATTAGTGTATTGGCATGGAGGATTGTTGTAGAACTGAACCCACACATAGTCAAATAGGCCAGTGTTGATAGCTCCATTCAAATGAGCATCTGGGAATACACATTGTGGGGCTGCAGCTAAGTACACCTTTTTCTGTTGGCTGAACCCATTGAGTGCCCTGGCAAGTTCATCCCAGTGCTGGCCATCACCAGCCTCAATGTCAAAATCAATGCCATCCAAGACTGCGTCGCCTAATGGGCGCGAATTGGACTGTCCTCCCAAGAAGTTATTCCAGAGATAATTTGCAAGCTGTGTTGCTTCATCAGCTGAGTTGAGAGAGTAGCCTCCTGCCCCACCTCCAAGGGAAAGGAGGACTTTGATGCCGCGGCCTTGGCAAGTTTTGATATCGCTGCTGAAACCAGTGCAGCCATTGCTGGCGGGGTCACAATGGCCAGCAAGGTTTAGTTGTGGGGTTTGGCCATTGCCAAAAGTTGAGAGGAAAGCAATGTTCACATATTGGTAGTTGCCAGTATTGCAAGCATCTGCTAAGGAGCCTTCGCCAGTGTTTTGGCCCCAGTAGACAGCAATCCCAGCAGCATAGGAGGAGTTGAAGAGGGAAATGAGCAAGAGAGGCAATAATAGGACTGAAGCTTGTTTAATGGCTGCCATATTTGTTTCTGTTCTATTGGCTTCTTGTTTGGTTTGGTTGAATAGCGATAGAGAGGGCACCAATTTATAGGTGTTGTGGGGAGAAAAGTATGAATAGCGTGCCTTGTAAGTAACAAATTACTAGTCTTCCTCTGGGGAAGGTAAACGTATGTTTTTTAAGTCAAGCTTACAAGAGACGGGAAACGCGTTCTACTATTATCTATTACTGCTTTCCAATGTTTTAAAAACCGAACCGGTGAACGAACCGTTTTGCCAAAAAATACTGGTCAGACCGGTCGGATCGGTTGGACCGTTCGGTCGGATCGGTTGGACCGTTCGGTAAAAAAAAAAGTGTCCTATAGTTAGTTTTATTAATCCCGTCCAATAAAACTAAGATCTTCATAGCGTAAGGCACCCTGATAAGAGTAGGTAATGCCAACACTGGGACCTCGGGACACCATGGAAATCAGCTGAGTGTCTTAATCACTACACCAACCTCAAGAGCCATTTTAGATATGTGTTGCTATGGAGGTTCATGCCCATTTGTCTCATGTCATTGCCAAAGTTGGGAAAGGGTCCAAATGAACTTAACGTACAGTAATAGCCAAATAGCCACCAATGTTGAAAACCAAAATTGATGACTTGGTATCATTACTAGTACTGAAATACAAATGAGAAATTCAGGCGTGATGTGTGGGGAATAGATTAACCTGCCTAACCATCAGCTATAGATGGGAATTTGAAATTTTGAGGGGATTTTTTTTGTGGGAAAGCACAGACTTTTGATGCTTCCAGATGATGATTTTCCCTTAGTCTTTTCAAGTACGTTTCTAATTCCACTCTCTCTTAAACAAGCCTGAGTTTCTTGGAGAACAAAATGAGGAGGGAAAAAAAGGCCGGGTGGAGAGAATATATTTTTTGCTTTGGTATATAAAAAGTTTAGGTTAAGAGAATGTCACTTTATTTTAAAGTTAAAATAAGCCATAAGTTTTAGCAAGAATATACAATAATATTTATAGATAGCCTATTAAAACATGATTATTAATAACGAGAATCGAATAAATTTTGGGAACGATTAGAAGTTGCACCAAAAAACATTTACCCGAATTCCCATTCACTCACTAACTTGATCAATAGATTCAATGTCTATTTGCCACATAACCACCCCCTTACTCCTTAGGAATCCAACTTGAGGGTCTCATGCAACAAGACAAATAAATGTATTACAAAATTCAAAACACAGTAAAAAATAAGTCACCAGCCGATATGACTATCACCAATCATTCTCCTAGACAACACATTTTTTTNCTCCTAGGCAATTTTTTTTTTTTTTTTTTATACTTTTTTTCCTATCCATGGCCCTGGACAACTCAATTATGGCTCAGGAATCAATGGCTACAAAACTTGTGCCATATACGTAATGTCATTTCCGCTTTGCATTATGAGCACGTAAATGGCCCTATTTTGATAAAATAAAATAAAATAAAATTCAAGTATGCCGCTGAGGTGGACAAACCAACCTCACAGACGGGAAAAGTTCAAAAATCACCCTATTTTGATAAAAATTTCTGAAATAAACCTAGGGTGGTTAAAAAGCCTCTAATCATACAAAAGAAGAAAATAAAAATTGAATTTTAAATATATACCAAAAAGAAAACAGATTACTCACCCATACTTGAATATATTAAAAAGGAGAAAAGAAAAATCGTACAACTCTAATTACCATTATTAATTTTGAGCGGAGCCCTAATTAAAAATGCCAAAATAGGGTATGGGCTTCAACTTCCAGCCCTTTTAGAAATTGGACTTTTTGACCTGGCCCTTTTTAAATCAAACTGAGCTGGATTGAAATGTGACAGCCCTCTTTTCCTTTTTTTTTTCTTACTCTGGTTACAAACTCTTTGAATGAAAAGATAAATGACTAAAAATCCACGAACTGAAGTCGCATACTCATCACTCCCTCGCAAAACATATTTGTCGCAAACGTCCTTTTTGGAGGAAGAGATCAACGGCACAAGGCGGCGAAAAAAGAGTGAGTGTTTGGAAAAGCGTTTTAAATAGGAATAGATAATTGAATAAAATTGATAGAATTGCCACAAATTGATTTAAGGCATAATTGAACGTCTATAAAAAAGTTTGTTCTACATTATCAGAGTTGGATAAGACTCTTAGTTACGTGTAGGGAATGTATTATCACTCTACGACGCCCATTCAAGTGAACAATTACCAATTTAATTTTATGTCATCTAAAATTGTTGAATGAAATTAGTCATTTTAAATTATATTTTAAAATAAATTAATGTGTTATTAGGCCCTACCAGCTCTTCTAGCAAAACCTAAAAAGATGTCTCAAGACTATTATGTAGAAATAGCGATTATCATTACAATCCTCCCCCAATTTATTTCATTATAAACAATTTTAACATTTTATTCTCCAAGTGATAATTAGAAAATGCACGAAAGTAAATTATTATGCGTGTTAGAAAAATGAGAGATTTGGGGCTTGTGGCAAAAGATTATTTATTAGAAAATTATGCATATAAAAGATTCTTATCAAGAATCGACATCAAGCCCTGCCAGTACTTTTGGCAAAACTAGAGAGATCCATTAACCTTCGGAATGTCAAAATATTGTCATCATTATGACTAATTTTGATTATTCCCTCGTCGGTAATCTTATTCTAGCATAAGTAAAAGTAATAATAAAACGTAATGAGATAAAATGCAATGTAATAAAAAAAATGACAAAGATACAATAATTAAAGAAATAAAAGCAATATTGAAAATTTCATTGATCACACCAATACTTTTGGCATAATCAAGAAATTGTTCCTCACCTCAGGAAAATTAGAAAAAATTGTCAATATAATTATTTATTAACTTAGTCCGTCGTCAGGATAAAATTATTTCATACGAAACTAAAATATAGCATAATGATTAAGCACATAAGATAAACAAAATAATAATTTAAAAGCGTGCTTATATTCAAGAAAATTTGGGTATCAACAATATTTATTTATTTTTATGATACTTTTAGCTACAACTTTGGATTTAAACATAGAATTCATAAGCCCCAAAGACGACCTCAATATCACTCAACTACAAGTCATTTGGTTCGCGCAAAATATATGCCAATAAAGAAAAGAGCTTACAATGTACCAAGCCAGCATCACCTTTCTCAACCTCAAGCCATCAAAATGAGGAGGGAAAAAAAGTGGAGAGACTAGATTTTTTTTCATACAACAAAGTTTCGGTTGAGGGAAAGTTACTTTATTTTAAGGCTAGGTGTCATTATGTTGGGTGGGAATAATTATGTTAAGTTTAGCTAGGAGGGAATCCTCAGATTAAGGTCTTCAGGGGTAGGGTGTTAGGTGATCCGATGTGAGACTTGGTGTTAGCATAGGGGTATGCTTTGTGTTGTTTTTAACTTCCCTTACACATTATCAATGTATTGTATTGTACACATATCTATCAATAAAAGAAGTAGCCCCGCCCCTCTTCTTATACATTTGTCACCTTATTTTTTGCTCACTAGTGTGTGACACTTATTTTGGTGTTCGCATGCTTTGTGTGTTGGCTTACTTGCAATGTGCAATACTTGAGATGCTTTAATGTAAATGCTATTATTGTCATGCTTGCAAGATGCACTATTGTTAAGCCTTTAGTATATTATCGGTTGCTTAGTCACTTGACAAGTGTGGGTTTGATTAAATGTGATAGGCTAACTTGCTTTCTTGGAAGAGTTGTGCAAGTGACCGATGTCTCGCATGGGTGAACTTGTTAGCATGTGACACTAGGTTATGTCACAAACCTAAATGAGGGCATATATTGATACTCATATAGTACCTACTAAAAGGGAACTACTAGCCGTGAGAATCAAATATATTTTTAGAACGATCAATATTGTAGTTAGAATTTGCACCTAAATATTTACCCGACTTCTCATTCGCTCAGTTACCTGATTAATAGATACAATGTCTATTTGCCACATAACCTCCCCCTTGCTCATTAGGAAATTTAAAACATAGTACAAATAAGTCACGAGCCGATATGACTATCACCAAACATTATCCTAGGCAATTTTCCTTCTTTTTCGTTTTTTATTTTTTTGTTTATTCTTTTTTCTTATACTTGTTCCTAGACACCTTCATTATATATGGCTCAGGAATCAGTGGCTAAAAAACTTGTACCATAATATTGCACGTGCCATGTACGTAATGTCAATTCCGCTGTACAATTTGAACGCGTAAATGACCCAAGCAACATTATAAATTGGTTGCTTCTCTTATATTTACAATTATCAACCTAAAAAAGATAACCACAACCCACAATCATGGCTTTGATTTCCATAAAACAATCATTAATCCTCTTCTTGTCCCTTTTGTTATCTTCTTTCATTATCAAGACCTCGAAGGCTAATGATGCTGGGATTTATTAAATGTAGAAAATTACTCAGAAACAAATGAAATAATTGTTATCTTCTTTGTTATTCATTGACAAGATTTTTTGTTTTGTCAAAGATAGAATATTTACATTACAATATATATTTACATATTCATTTCAAGAATTTCCCATATAAAACAATGCAAACATATAAGTCACTAATAATAACACTACAACCAATAATAGTAGGCTCACCAGAATTTGATCCTAGGTCCAGAGATCCTTTCCAATCCTTCAAAAGTGTCAAGAACTGATTCAATCAAAAAACTTAAGTTGTTAGGTGAAGGCCCATCAATAATTTTATATTTAACAGACCCCTACATGTGAAAGTCCTTTAGACTTGAAGTGTATACAAAGCACATACACATTTATACATTGTGCTAAAATTTTAATTTAAATAAGAAAGTGGGAGCTGTTCGGTAAAAAAGGCTCTGGTACAAAGTTAAGAACCGATTCAACCAAAAAACTGAAGCTGTTAGGTGAAGGCTTCTGAATGATTTTATATTTAACACGCCCACACACGCGAAAACCATTTGGGCATTGAAGTGTGAACAAAATACAAACTCATTTATACCTTATGCTCAAATTTTAATTTAATTGAGAAAGTAGGGGCATAATTATTCGATCTTCTGGTCACTTGGTCAAAGAGACTCTAATATCATGTCAAGAACCGATTCAACTCAAAAGCTTAAGCTTTTAAATGAAGGCTTAGAAATGATTTTATATCTAACAAAAAGTATGTTGTAGATCAATAACATTAGAATTGATGGTTGTACACACTTTTTAAGTATGTGTCCATACAAGAATTATTTATCGGACATGCATAGCACAACTTCAAGTAAAAACAAAACGAATCTTAAAAAACTCGTTAGTGTTCTCATTTACTTATATCTAGAAAATGTATGGTTGTTTTATATATGGCTCAGGAATCAGTGGCTACAAAACTTGTACCATAATTTGTAACATTATCCTAGGCAATTTACATATTCTTTTCAAGAATTTCCCATATAAAACAATGCAAACATATAAGTCACTAATATTAACACTACAACCAACAATAGTAGGCTCACCAGAATTTGATCCTAGGTCCAGAGATCCTTTCCAATCTTTCAAAAGTGTCAAGAACCGATTCAATAAAAAAACTTAAGTTGTTAGTTGAAGGCCCATAAATAATTTTATACCTAACAGGCCCTTGTACATGAAAGCTCTTTGGACTTGAAGTGTATACAAAACACATACTCATTTATACATTGTGCTAAAATTTTAATTTAAATAAAAAAGTAAGAACAGAAGGATTCAATCTCTTGACTGTTCGCTCAAAAAGGCTCTAGTACAAAGTTAAGAACCGATTCAACCAAAAAGTTGAAGCTATTAGGTGGCCTGGGAATGATTTTATATTTAACACGCCCACACACGTGAAAACCTTTTGGGCATTGAAGTGTGAACAAAACACAGACCAACTTATACCTTATGCTCAAATTTCAATTTAATTGAGAATGTGTGAGCATAGTTATTCGATCTTCTGGTCACTTGGTCAAAGAGACTCTCATGTCAAGAACTGATTCAACTCAAAAACTTAAGCTTTAAATGAAGGCTTAGAAATGATTTTATATCTAACAAAAAAGTATGTTGTAGATCAATAACATTAGAATTGATGGTTGTACACACTTTTTAAGTATGTGTCCATACAAGAATTATTTATAGGACATGCATAGCACAACTTCAAGTAAAAACAAAACGAATCTTAAAAAGCTCGTTAGTGTTCTCATTTACTTATATCTAGAAAATGTATGGTTGTAAATTTCAGTAATCCTTTCTTCATCAATTAGTTTTACCTCAGCAGCCTTACTCGAAATGTATACATCACAACATGTGGTTATTTTCTACGCTTCCCTCGTGGATACTTTGTTCATTGATACAGATATGGAAGTTAAATTTGATTTGCTCAAAACTATTTTAAATATATTATTTAATTGAGCTTTACAGTGATTAAAATATGTTAAAAAGAAGTACATTTGCAGCACTCAAAAAAAAAAAAAAAAAATCCTATGCCTCTGGGACCACATATGGATCTGATATATTCTATGTGTATTAGAATTTTCTGATCTTATAGCACGTGTTTGTGATCACTAACTTCAAAAATCAGCACACTAGACTCTCATGAAGGATGTGTGTATCCCCCCTCAACACTGTACAAAGTTCAAAGTCAATGTAAGCATTATGAATTAATGTCTAATTGACTTTCAATTTATGAGTAAGCTGTCATTTGAGTCTTTAAAAAATTTAAATTTCTAACAAGCTACTCTAGAAATTATAATGATTAAAAGACTATTTTATAATAAATGTTCTTTTAAGAACGAATTTGTGGAACTCTAAATCTTTCAAGAACACAAATGACAGTTTAATTTAAATTTTTTCAGTGGATGTTCTAAGATACAATTGGTTAAGTATGCATTCTGTTTCCATACAAGAATTACAAATACATATCACATGCATACATAGCAAGTTCCAGTAAAAACAAAACAAATCTTAAAGTTTGATAACTTTCTCATTCTTTTTTACCTGTGGATAAATAGTAACTACACTTGTAAGAAGATTCAAATAGGGGAAGGAGAGTGAAGAGGCCAACCTTATGATTGGAAGCACATTCCATTAAATTAGAGCTTTTCCTCTCATAATTTTCTCATTTAGTTATATCTAGAAAATATATGGTTATAAATTTCAGTAATCCTTACACTTCATCAATAAATTTAAGTAATTCTTAAATTTGTTGCAATTTTACCCCATAAGAATAACAAGAAGTGATTAAAGGAAAGGCTATTTCTTTCCTCTTACTTCTTGTCTGGACTGTTTAATTTTGAAGGGTAGTTGCATTGGATTTCTTCCATCCTATTTCCACTTTCTCTTAAAAAAGCCTGGGCNAAAAAAAAAAAAAAAAAAAAAACCAAGCCGAGAGAATAGGTTCTTCCTTCTCCTTTATTTTAAGGTTAAGCGGCATGCCACATGCCATAACAAAGAATTATAATAGTACTTACAAATTGTCTAATAAGAGAAAATTGCTAGCAGCAAAAATAGAATAGATTTTGAGAATCAACAATATTATAGTTAAAATTTACACCTAAAAACATTTCCCCGAATTCCCATTCATCCACTTACCTTATTAATAGATATAATGTATATTTGCCCCATAACCATCCTCTTACTGCTGTGGAATCCAACTTGAGGGTCACATATGCAACAAGACAACTAAGTACATCACAAAATTCCAAATAGAGTACAAATAAGTCTCCAGTCAATATGACTATCACCAAACGTTGCCCTAGACAACTTTCTTTCTTTTTTTTTGTTTGTTTGTTTATTTATTTATTTATTTTTCTTATACATGGTCCTGGACACCTCTATTATGGCTCAGGAATCAGTCACTACAAAGTTTGTACCATAATATTGCACGTGCCATATACGTAATATCAATTCCGCCGTGAATTATGAACACTTAAATGACCCTAGCAACATTATAAATTGGTTGCTTCTCTTATATTTACAATCATCAACCTAAACAAGATAACCACAACCCAGAATCATGGTTTTGGCTTCCATAAAACAATCACTAATCCTCTTCTTGTCCCTTTTGTTATGTTCTTTCATCATTTGTTATATTCTTCTCGGGTTTATCTAAGTGGAGTACTACTACACTTTCATAAGTTGCCTATAGCTTAAATAGACTAGCTTGTTAATTTACCTAATTGCAATTACTATGATAATTTGGTTGAGCAACACATACGAAGAAATATAGTTTATTTTTTGACAAAAAAGAATTTAAGGTGTAAGAAGATTATCTTATTCCAAAGCTTACAGTGGTACTTACAAAAAAGTATAATCATGTTTTTTTTTTCATATAGCTTGCTTGAAAGTAAAACTTCTGGCAAACTACTAAAATTATCATCACTAATTTATACCTAATACATATAAGCACACACAACACATGAAGAGCATAATCAATCTCAGGGACATAACCTAACTCCTTAATCTTCCTCACCAACACATCTAGCTCTTCGATATCTCTTTTAGTTGTGGGTGGAATCTACCACCAGCAAGAAAGGTATGAACCTGATTGTTTAACTTAACATTGCTGATGCGAGTCATTTTTCTAATTTTTCTTCTCTTCATGAATGATCGGACAGGTGTTACTTCTTGACATCTACCAACCTTTGCATAAATATTACATAAAAAGACTTAGTAACCTGACTGCTCAGGAACCAACCATAAAGCAATCTTCCAACTATGGTGGAGTTATGCTGTGGAGTAGATACTGTGATATTTAAACCAACCCTTCATACAGTGATCAGATAAGGAAAGTGTTCTAAACTGTGTGTTGAAGTCCGTGACAGTAATTAGAGATGCAATATTTGAGTGTGTATCAGCTACTTTGCACCGCTTGTTACACAGATATCTGCCACTGTAGACTTATCTAGGTTTGGTAGCTGGTGGTTATGCAGCGGATCCTGTATATGGAATCATTTAATGAAGTGTTAACTTAGTGGTAGCTACTCAAGTAGTCTTGCTCTGGTTATCTATGTATACTATGAGCTATTTTATGCAGTTGTATTCTATCTACGGAATAAATAAGTAACCTAGCCACCTAGCGCGAATCTAAGCATGTAATGGAATTCCCTTTCAAGTTTTATTAAAGGTTCTATTTTAATTCAACGCAGGATTATTAACAACACTTTATGAAATTTATATTTATATGTAGATGTTTTAGGTAGTTGTAAGACTAATGTATTAAAAGAAGGAGAAAGGACATAGAGGTTTGAATCTTT